>CAVNYN010251590.1:25883-41546 GCA_963692815.1 Nyctanthes arbor-tristis
CCCCCCCCCCCCCCCCCCCCCCCCCCCCCCCCCCCCCCCCCCCCCCCCCCCCCCCCCCCCCCCCCCCCCCCCCCCCCCCCCCCCCCCCCCCCAAGTGTTGAAGACATTAATTTAAATAAATACATTCAGCCCTCTCTAACAGCTTAAGTTATTAGATGAGTTAGTTAACATGGAATCAAGCAAGCCTCAACATCATCCATCTGATTTCGTTGGAAAAAGTGAACCCAGCAAGAACATCAGGTAAATGAATACACGTGAACCTCGCTCATAGAATATGCATTTAGATGAGATAGTTAATAAATTGATAATATTTCAATGCATATAATAAGGTTAATAAATACTTCTGCAGCAGTTGGATGGCTCCAGATCCCGAAGGCCACTGGGGTCTGCAGGTGGGGAAGGAGAATCTCCCATTGTAGCTTCCTGTAGAATAACAAGCAACCGTTCCCGCAGCAAGGATCTCACATGCAGATTTCATTCCCTCTTCCTTTTGATGGTCAACAAAATCTATGAAGGAGCATCTAGCTGAAAGATAAAGATCTCTCTGTTCTTTGCTTGATAGTAAGATATAACCCAGAAGATTTCTGTCAGCAGTAAATAACATCAGAAGAACCTCGGGCACGATAATGCAAGAGGAAAAACTTTCAATATAACCAAAAAACATTAACTGCATTGTCATGGCAATTGAGACTTGACTAATAAAACTAAGACTGGATCCAGCATTTAATGGGATTACTACACAAGCTAAACTTAGAACTCAATACTCAATGGTTATGATATTGACAAAGATGCACGGGCAATTACTGCAAGATAGAGAAGTATAATATTTAGAGCTTGTTCTAGGGAGCTTTTATTTTTTATGGAGAATATGTGGTCAGTAATAAAGTTTGACTTATTGACCAGCTTTTAATTTAAAAAAAAAAAACAAGCTCCATAGAACATGCTCTTAGACACTAAGACCTGCCTCCAATGCCAATTAAAAGTACTTGATCCGTGTCAACCAAAGGGCAATAAATTTCCATGGCTTGTAAAGTCCAATATTAAAATCAACAAGAGCTTAAAGGTTTGCTTAGAACATACATGAACTTTTCCCACCTAATTTTAGTCAGCTCGTGTTAAGGTGAATAACCGTTTTCAATAGCTGCCATCTGATTTTCTTATGGTAATTAACTCTGGTTACTGGAATAAGCAGGAGCAGACCAATAGGAATTACCTTAAGATACTACTGTTAGGATACATGTGAAGAGCTTTTCTCAGGTGATCAACTCCTTTCTGAATTGCAAGGTAGTCTTTTGATGCATGCTTGACCTGAGACACACATATCCACATAAGCCACCAAAAGAGAGTAGTTCAATCTAAAAGCGTCAATTTCAGAAGCCATAGAAATGGGCAACTTACTAGTTTACCGACTGCAATTAACATGTGCATTGCAGTTATCTCTTCATGAGATGTAATGGAGGAACGACTGCTTGAGACAACTGACTCGAGCTGATTATTTGCATCCAGAATATTTATAGCAGATACAATGAAACTGATTTTTGAACTATTAAACAATTCCTTGGGTAGTTTCAAAATGCTAAAGACTGCCGATTCTTGTCCAGATATGTAATACTGCAACCTACATATTAAACCAACAGAGGCAGCAGCAAACTTTTTTTCCATGGATAAAATGCCAGCAGCCAGTGCTCTCGTCACAGAAATAGCCGCCTCACCCTTGCCAAGCTTCCATAAACATAGAGCATATATGTGCAGGTCCTCAGAATCAATCAGGCCTAGAAAATTAAGAATAAAATATGAAGTGCAACGATACACACAGTTTCAAGCTATATAAAATGGAAAATGACTAATTGGAGATAGTCACATCAGGTACCATGTGAATCTCATTGCGAGCTTCATAAATTACTTCAAGTGAGGGAAATGTTTTTAAAATGTAAGCTCACATTCAGAGAATTGATGTTTGAGTCATGCTACACAGCCACAACACATGACATGATTGTCAAGATCATGTTTTCTGATCAGATCACTTTTAAATAAATGGTTATTAATTGGCCACATTTTCTGAGTCACTCAATTGTGTCACTAAAGTGTGGCCATTTAGTTTGATGCTTGATATTTTATGTTAATGAACTCTCATAATTAATCAAGTTCGAAGATGCCTACTTTGTATCTAGTCCATAAGTGAATATTCCTATAGAAAATATCTTTCTCCTCAAGGTTACTCTATTAGAAATATGCATAAATATTTATGTAAAAGCACACTACCATATGGTAAAAAGAATGACCCTGAAAATAGCATACACATACATAGACACACAAGTTTCTAACAAATACGGTAATGATATAATCCAAAAACTTTCCATCTCTCTACATAACCAATTACAAGAGGGAAGCTATGAGTTTGGCATCAATCATAGCTTAGGAATCTCCCTCCCTCCCTCCCCTTCCTTCAGTTAAAATAAGATCAATTTATCTAACAAAGCTCTTCAAGACTTTACACATCACTTATAAGAAACAAAAGAACATAAGTCCACAACATGTAAGTTCAGGATCTTCTGTAACATATATAATCTGTGGATGCTTTTCATTTATCATTTTTAGACTTTCAGCATCATTGAGTGACAAACATTAGCTACTTTTATCATTTCTCCCTTTCTCCAGCAAAAGGATCTTTCTCTCAGCAATAGGTGAAAAAATTAAGTTTGAAATAGAATATGTGCAAGTTCTTCCAGTCATAATTCCAACCTTTTTGCTTTAAAGATTCACACTCTTGAACCGCGTCGTTAAACTCCCCTGCCTAAACCAAATGAAAGCAATGGATGATAAGCAATGGTCCAGATAGAATCAATGCATGAAATATGAAATTGATGAAAGAATAATTGCAGTAAAAGACTGCAAATTGGAAGATGTGTACCTTACAAAGCGACCTAGCTAAATTAATTGATATATCTTTCAGAAATGATTTGGATACTTCGCTTGCAAAAGATCTCATTGCCGAAATTGCTAGCCTGTAGGAGGTAATGGCACTTCGGTAATCACCTCTTGATTCGCAGACTAGTCCATATAAATTGTGAGATTCAGGATAGTGTGGCGCACGCTGCAGGGCCTGCCTGATGGCTCCGAAAACCTGCATTAATTACTTATCAAACACAATCAATTTTTCTTGCTACATCTTGTTGGAACGTTGAAATATTTCAGAAAAACCTCTTATAGTGATGTTTTCGTCAGAATGTTGATATATTTAAAAAAAAAAAAAAAAAAAAAAAAAAAAACTCCAGTAGTGATGTACCTCTGGAGATGGCAGATAAGCAGAATGCAGAGATAGCTTTGCAAGACCAATTTGGAATTCAGCAAGCTGCTCAAGAAAAAAAGTTGTAAGTGCACTTGAACATGCAGATAAACTATAACATGATCAATTAATATTAAGGCCACCATTAGAAAACAATCTGACCTTTAACCTCAATATAGTAGGTGCACATGCAACAGATGATGATATAGAGCTTGTTTGATTCTCATTATCTTTTCAAATTATAGTTTCAACTAACACTAATCTAACTACTGATTTGACAACTACTCAACTATCACTACACATTTCAAACTTCAATTAAATCGCCACCACTCATTTCAACTCATTATAATTTCTCTTTATAATTTGATTCTCATAATGAGAATCAAACAAGCACTTATCTTAATGCTAAGTCTCTAATTCTAAGAAGAGAAATATAGGCTCACAGTCAAATACATCATCAATTAGTGGCTGTTTGAATCTCTTTATTCACAATGAATTATAATGAGAAATTATAATGAGTTGAAATGAGTGGTATAGATCTCATAAAAGTTTAAAATTTGTTGTCAAATCAGTGATAGATGGGATTATAATGTGTTTTCAAAAAGAGAATCAAACAACTTAGAAAAGGAAGTTAACTTACTGGGAATATCTGCACAGCCCGCAGACAACACTCGTATGCTTCATCGGGTTTGAGTTTTCTGAGGAAAGAAAAAAATCTGGAATAGGTACTTTGTGAAAGATGATAAAGGAGATTATTCATAATATTGGCCCAAGAATATGAAAATTTACCTAGAATCAGCATCAGCTGACATGCCTGCCCATGGTAATGCAAGGGAAGGATCTATACTTCTGGCGCGGTCAAATGCTTGCTGGGCAAATTGCTTTTCACCCTCTTCCCGATAAAGCTACAAATGATTAATATTTAGATTCTCTAAAGAGTTGGAGGGTTTTCCTCAAAGCCAAAGATGAAAGATGATTCAGTGAAGATCAGTATGTTAATAAATGTCGAAAGAATGTAAGGACACTAAGAAAACCAAATTTCATTTACCAATTTAGAGTTCAGAAGTAACAATTAAACAATAGCATCTAGAGTTTAGGTTATGAAGTTCAATTTTTGAGCCAAGCACAAACCAATGCCAAGAGCGTGGGGCTGTGATTGGAAAATTAAAATGTTTTCTAACCTGTTTCAGTATATCTTTTTTAAATCTTGGGGGAAAAACGTGTGTGTGTGAGAGAGAGAGTGAGAGAGAGCGAGAGAGGGAGGGAGGGAGGGAGGGAGGGAGAGAGAGGAGGAGGAGAAGGAGGAGAAGAAAATAAAGGAAAATTCTTTCTAAAGTAACTCTTACCTTGATGTTATAATAGAAAAATAGAACCGAGAGGGGGCTAGGTCATTCCAAATTTGATCAATAACGAAAATTATTGCTTTAAACTTACTTTTTTACTTCTACGGGTGAACTATTCAACAAAAATACAATACTCTAAGTGAAACTTCTTTTCCTTAGTTGCAACCTACTCGCCAAATCTTTGAATAGGATAGAACTTTTGCTTAGTCAAAGCAAGGCCATCCTAATAGCCAACAAGGTATCTAGTGATTAGTATTGTTTTGTAGTGACTAGTATTGTTTTCTTTCTTTTTCCATCAGAAGAATCAACATGAATCAATCCCAGAGTTAACAGACAATACTCTCTAATAAAATAAAGTCCAATCAATGTAAATGGCCACATGTATCTGTGAGTCACGTCCCTAAAGGTCTAGAGAAAAGGATAAATTGATATGACAGATGTTATGCAACTCAGAATTTTAATTCCTTTGGTCTAAAGTTTGAGGTATTAACTCATGGATGAGTAGACGTACTTATCTCCACGCTTTTGCCTCTTTCTTTTCCTGGTTATTTTCTTATTCTATTCAGTGAAGTTTATCCTTCTCATCACAACCTAAACTTGTCATCATAGTGCAGCTTAAACTTTTTCGATGTTAATATATCAATTACCTTTCCAAGGTATGCCCATGCAACAGCAAGAGATACATCTAATTGCAATCCACGTATTAAAGCGTGTTGCTTCAACCAAGTATGATTTGATAAACATCCAAGTGCCACCCAAAATTCATCTTTGTATCCTTCAAGTAATATGGCCCCCATACACATCTTCTCAGGTTGGGACCTGGCATTCAGATAATAAAATGAGATAACAATCAAAATAACACTGAAATCATTTAATGGAAATGAAAAGTTACCACGCTTTCACGTCCTTCTTAGGATCCTCCTTCAAAGAGAAATTGAGATCTAATGCTATAGCAGTATCGGCATATAAATTAGCTTGCCAAGGGGCCAAGTGCAAAGCACGTTGATAAGAGCGACTGGCAGATTTAGCAGCTACGGCGCGGGTTTCTTTCCAGGCATTGACTGAAGAATGAAAAGCTATCTCATCAATTTCTGAAGGCCTGAATTCTTCCATCCATGGAAAACATCTAGCATACATAAGCTATCAAGAAAGGGAACAGACCGGATTCCGGTCAAGTCATGTTAGCGGCATAGAAAAGAACAGACGAGTCATGCAGGGAAATGGACTCGAAATTAGAACATTTTTGGCCGCTACTTAGCCCTTGTTTAATCCTCTTTATCAAAACACATTATAATCCCATTTATCACTCGACTACTAATTTGACAACTACTCATTTATAACTATGAATTTCAAACTTCTATTAAATCTACACCACTCGTTTCACCTCTTTATAATTTCTCTTTATAAATCAATTACCATAAATGGAATCAAACTGGCACTTAAAGTTGCTTAAGACACAGTCTCCTAGAAGATCTCTACATCTAGAAAATAATGCTTTGAAATATGTTGTTAAAATCACATTTAACTGAAAAGTTCTTACACAAGATCATACCTGAATATCTCCATGTAGCTTCCATAAACATGAAATATTACCAGATAGTTTTGCACAATCAGTTGCCACTTTAGATGCTTCCTGCAGACTCAGTTTGATATACTTAGATAAGATCGATTACAGTCTACACACAATTGGAATATATGAGAAGATTGTATCTATTTGCCAACCTCCAAAAGTGAAGCTCCCCATCTAAATGCACCTGAATTTATACATTCCTTTGCTAAATCAAGAAGTGCAGACCCAAGTCCATAACGTGCAGACACATTAAGAGGTGAAATCTTCAAAGCTTGTTGAAATTGTTCAACTGCCTTCAGTTAGAAATAGCACATAATTACAATTTGCAAGAGTAATAATATAGAAAAACAAGCCGCTAAGAGTCAGGTCTTTATCAATAAAAGGCACATAGTCTAAACAGTAGTAATGAGGAAACACCAGACGATAAGATTTCAAAAGGTCTTAGTAAACTTCATTAAATGGACAAAGTGCCTAGACCCAAATAAAGTACACCAGATAACCTTGCGGAATCTTTAGGAGCTATATCCATATAAACATGTACAAAAATAAACTTCAACATTGAGAGATCTGCATGAACAAGCTATTTTACTAGAATCTCAGAGATTTCATGTTTTTTACTAGAATCTCAGAGATTTCATGTTTGAGTACAGCTTAATCGTTGGAAAATAGAATCTTTTAGCAAGAACAGGATTCTTGCTTAGTTGGGAGTGGATAATTAGGTTGGGGTGAGAGGTAAGTTTAATTCGGATCAACAAAATCATGAACACTTGACTATAATGTCCATGATCGTAAAAGGCAAGAAGCAACTTTTGACCAACTTTTGATTTGTTAAAAGCTCCCTAGAACAAGCCCTTACTAATTCAGATTCACTAAATTCATTAAACTGATGGAAAGAAAGAAGTTATGAGAACACTGATTTACCTTTCTAAAAGAGCCAAGCATCAAAGATATATTTCCACTTTCAATCAATGCAAATATCCTTGAACTCTCCAACTCAACAGCTCTTCCATATGACTATATGAAACAGAATTAAGGTTAGTCATTCCTGCAACTCATCGTCATATGAGTCATCCAAAGCACAATAATTTAACAATGCCACGGTTGCGGTAATGGCAGCTAAGTTGACACTACCCATTCTAAGCCTTTAAATCTGTCATTCAGATAATAAAACCAAGGTGGCTGAGAGCAATGAAGATTTAATAATATTATGAAACAGAATTGACATGATGGAAGCTCTGAGAATTGGGAAGGAAAACATTAATTCAAGTAAAAGTCTATTGGTTTCCAACGTAATCTATTATGAGTTCCAAAAAGGCTAATTCAGTAACCTTAGTTGCTTGATCCTGAGTCATGGTTTATCCAGGTCTTATAATTCCCTTCCAGATTATCAACAATTTAATTGCTAATGGTTTTTGGTAAATTTGCACCTGAGCTATCTCCAAGGAAGAGGATGAATGATAAATAAGTTGCATGAAGTACCAAATGACAAACGAAATTTCTATATGATCTTTTATAAACACTGGAGGAAGAAAAAGACCTTAAGAGCAGCAGTAAACATGCCCATTCGCTGATAGGCAAGACCCAAGGCCTGCAAAAGCACAGGAGAAAATAGAGAAGTGAGAACTAGAAAATTACTGCCAGTAAAGAATTCAGATTTCGAAAATGCGGTTGCTAAAATAGGAAACTGTAAGGTTAACTGATAGCTACCTCCCACAAATCAGCACATGTCGGAAAGCCGCGAATGGCATGCTGAAGACTCTGTATAGCTTCAGACCATTTACCTTGATGAGCCTGCAAGCAATTGCCATTAAGCTCAATAAGGACAACCAACAGAAAACCTTATCATAAAAGGTGGTGATGATGATATTAGAAACCTGAAGATAACCCAGTCGCCGAAATGCCCAAAAGGCCCGGGCCGATCTATCGGAAGCTTCTCTGCAGACAGCAATCTCTAAGCTTTCTTTCCCCCCGTGATCCAACAAATCACAAATTGCTTCCTGTAATACAAAATTGGAACTTATGGCATCGTAGTTAACAGCATTGGAGTGACAAAGAGTATCAAACAAATAAACAAAAATAAACAAACCCCAGCTTCTGAATCATCAGGATTGAGGGTGATGGCTCTCTGATAGCACTTAAGGGCCCGCTGAGGATCCACTGAAACCAGCGTATAATAATTACCCAAATATCTAAAGGCTGCCCCATTTTGTGGGTTGAGCTTGGCCGCTATCACTAAATGCTCCACTGCTTTCTCCCTACTTTCTCCCCGTTTCTCCCCCATTTCCCATAACAAAACGCCCTGCATTGCAAAAGCATACAATCCATTTCAACTTCAAATAGTAGCAATCGGGGAAAAGAACACCAACAATGAACAATAATGATAGCGTTTTTACCAAATCAAAATGGAGAGATGGGTCATCAGGGTTGGAGTCTATTAATTCATGCAATCGCTTTGCAGTAGCTTCGTCTTCTTCGAGAGCCTGCAATGGAAGTAATAATCGGTAATAGTAATAAAAAAAAAACACAAATTCGACAGATTGCTGTAGCTAAAAGAAAATAAAAATGGTAAAAATCAAGACCATAGTTTTCTGCCTCCTTCAATTTGTTCTCTACAATCAGTTGAAAATTGCGGGTCACTTCGGATTTTGGGTGAAAACGATGCCCGTATCCAGGATGAACTCCGTACAGCAGGAATCTCTCGTCTTCCACTTTTAGGAACTTCGGGAGGGACAGGGTCAAGACGAATTTTTTTACACCTACATATATTAATGGGTAAATTTAACTAGTATACCGCTTCGTGCGGTGGTTGCCAACCGTAGGATTTTGGTTATTTTTCTTTTTATTTTTTCCTTTTTACACAAAGTAAATATAAAGTAACTATTTTTTTTTTTTTTACTGGAAAGGAATACAAAATAACAATTTATATAATTTGAGTTAAATTAATATGTGCATATTGCATATAATGGAAATTAGAAATTAATAAAATTACACTGATATTCTCATGACCTGTAAAATTATAATAACATTGTATCAAACGGTTATTTTAAAATGGTGATATTTACACTTGATTCATGAAAAAGCGGTGATATTTACACAATATCATTAATATAACTAAAACATCTCATTTTAAATAAGAGAGAAAAATATGAATAGGGAGACAAAAGAAATATGAATGGCAAGACGACCGCCCTCTTGCAAAGCTTCTCAACTTTAGAGTAGATACTTGAAATTAATGTAGATAAAACATTGTTTCACCTTTTGTTGTACTATCACAAAATATTTGCTTATAAGTTAATACAATCTCAGTATCTTGTTAGCATATTTTACTGAGTTGTGGCTAACACAAACATTCACATTCAAGATGGTATTTTCCTCATACATTAAATATAATTACAATAGAAAGATGCATATAAAATACTGCAATACTGCAATTTAATAATAAATTTAATTAATGAATGCTCACCTAACTTTATAAATGTAACTACTAATTTACCGAACTTTTATATGCAACTACTAATTCACTGAACTTTATTTAGTTCACTATTTATCATAGCAATTTTATTTTACCTTCACGTATGCATATTATTATGCATGAGGGCAATACGTGGCACACATCTAAGTTACAACTTATAGCCTAGATGTGTGCCACGTATTGTCTGCATGTCTAATAACATGCATACATGGACAAAATAAAATTTTTCCTATTTTATCATTGTCTTAACTGACATTTACATAAATTACTATGTAAAATTAAAAAATTAACACATCACTTAGTTAATATTATTCGATTATTGTTATTATTAGAGTGAACAAAAAAGGGAAAAAAAAGAAAAATAAACTAAAATAAAAACAAAAAAATAAATGAGACATTAATGACATCAACTTGACATCATCATGACATCAGATTTTCAATTCCCTTAAGGTGTCAGTTTTAGGTAGGAAAAAGTAACACACCACTTAGTTAGTATTATAAATATATAACTTATTATTATTAAGGTGAACAAAAAATAGGGAAAAAAGAAAAATAAACGAAAATAAAAATAGAAAAATAAATGAGATATTAGCAATATCAACTTGACATCTCATGACATCATATTTCCAATTCCATTAAGATGTCAGTTTTGGGCGGAAAAAATTAACACACAACTTAGTTAGTATTATAAATATATAGATTATAAAAACACATGAAAAGGTTATTGATTATAACACATATAACTTCACGGCGTCATAGCGCAACACAGAGAGTTTTTCTTACATAATAATGAATCAAATTTGTGTTGTACTCAATTGACATTTTCATGTATTTTTTATAATAATAACAAAGGAAAAATGTAATATAAAGCCTACAAGAGTAAAAAGAAATAAGGTAATGGTTTTGCATTTACATAGGTGGCGAACAGTAAGTATTTTCTAAAATTCAATAAGTTTTTTTGTTACAAATGAAAGTTGAGTGAGTTTGTAGTTGCATTTATAAAGTATAGTGAATATCCAGTAACTTTTAAATTATAATTGTTAGCCACATCACTAACACCGTTAACTTTATACAAACGGCGGTTAATACAGTGATGAATGGTGAATATTGCTCAAACTTTAGTGAATTAGTAGTTACATTCCTTAAGTTCAGTGAGTATTCACTAAATTTACCTTACATATAATATAATAATAATAACAACAATAATATAATATATATCGGATTGTGTAGAATATCCTTCTTCTCTTCATTGTTTTTTTTTTTTAATTTCCTTAATGCATTTTTTTTTAGAAATATTTTCTTCCATTTAGTTACAATAATTAGACACTCATGTTTTCAGAAAAGAAACTTGTTTCGAATCACAGCTTAACCCCCTCCATCCCCTGCCCTATCCCCTTGTATCGGGAAAAATAAAAAATAAAAAATAAAAAGGAAAGAAAGAGAGAAAAAAAAAGGAATGAACATTTTCCTTTATAATGTTGTGATAAATTCTTTTATTTTGTTATTACAATTTTGCTGTATTTTTGTTGATTTGTCAAAAAACAAACAAGCAAAGTTACTTTCCCCTTTTTAGTTTCCTCTTTAAATTTTTGAAATTGCTAAAAGGAACAAGAAGCAACACTTTTATTTTGTTTGGAACCATTTTTAGTTGAACTACCTTTTTTGACAAACAAATAAGACTTGGATTTGACAAGGTGATGCTTTTGCCATTCACTTGACATCCAACGGAGTACAAAAAATCCAATATCATCAATTGCCCTTTTCTCCTCACTGGCAACATTCTACATGTAGGAGGTTGTTGGTCTGGAAGTTGGATCCATATCAAAATGTGGTAAACTTGATCTCCTCTAGCAGAAAGACCAGGCTTTCTGAATCATCCTTCCTTCCCTCTTAATTCATGCAGATTTGCACGCATTTTCTCATTATTTCTTCTTACTTCTCAGTTTGAGGGACCTAACTATTTTACAAAGTCTATTTTGTTCAAAATTTTCTTACAAAATTGTCTATAAAAAATGACGGGACATAATCATAATAGTTGATTTTTATGTGATGTGTGAAAAAATTGGATATTGCATAACGTATTGTGTAAGAAAATTATGTATAAATTTTTTATGTAGTGTAGCACAACTCTTCAACTTTTATCCACTTTAATAACATCTAAACAAAATCAGTTCATGAAGTTTTAAAGTTCAAACAATTCCATCGTTTCAACTGTCCATTTTATTTACCCAAAACTTAGGATCTGCTTTTATCAATTTTGAGATTTTAGTGCTTCCAATTTGGCTCACTAGAGCTACTTCTACATTATTATACTAAAAGACTTTTTCTTCTCAGATTTATACTACAGTTCTTTATTGAGTGACTTGTTCAATTATTTACCATTAAGCAACTATTTATTCTTTATTGAGTGACTTGTTCAATCACTTACCATTAAGCAACTATTTATTAGTAGATAGACGACACTTCTCGAATGACTTGCCAATCACTTGCCATTAAATAACTACTACCTATGTCCTGATTATTTAATCTCATTTGCATTTTTTACAAGGATTAAGAAATATATTATCCTAATTTGTCCCTATTTAAGTAGTTGAATTCAAAATTATTAGTTATAATTAAAATATTAAATATGGATAGATTTGTATAATGCAAATTATTCTCTTTAATATAGAAATAAGACCATATATTTGATACATCTCGAAAAGAAAAATGAGACCAAATAATTAAGACGGATGTATTATATTTAGTACTAGACTAGATGGAACAGAACATACATACCTTCACAAAGTGTTTCAAATTGTTTTCATTGAATTGAAAAAAACATTGGCAAGAAAGCGTACATACCCTCTACCAATTGACCCGATAAGTGACCTGAGAAAGAATAGCATTATTCTTGTTCTAATTATAGATTTGTCCATTTATAAAAGAATTAATTTTGTTTTTAATTAATGTAATATATAATTTGTAAAATGCAAATTTATCTTTAATCAATTCTGATCCCTGCATTTTGCAAGAACCACTAGACCTCCATGCTCAAACGAAAAAAATAAAATAAAATAAAATAACAAGAGAATATAACACCCACTCAATTGTTCAAATGAGAACCTCTTAAGGCAATCTATCATTGCATAACAAATCATGATTTCTAGATTTTTTTGCATTACATGCGAATCCACGAGTCTCAATGCCATATTTACACCATTCTCTTATGAATTATCAAAACTGTATTTAGTCTATTTGTATGCTTGCTTTTTTCCATATTTGAACGGAAAAAGTGCATTGTAGTTGATGGAAGACTCCTATCGTGATCACATGGTATAAGATCAAACAAATAGCGCTTTTAATGCAACACAGGAAGTTCTTGCTGGTAGAAAAAAATCCAGAGCCGAATGGCTAAGAACTAGGTGGTGACTAGTCCTTCGCCAACCTCTCATTATTGCCAGGAAGCAGGTATCAAGGTGACATCCCGGATTTCCAAAGCAAGTTTTAGGGAGCCAAAACTTACGTCAAATTAACAAGAGTAAATAGTGAATACATAATGTAGCGCATTACAGCGGAAGGATGACTAGAATCAAATCTTTGAGCTATATTTGGCACAAGAGAGATTAAGGTGATACCAAATCCACGAAACTGACACACAAACATTCATGCTGCACTCTCATTTTGTTGCCTGAGCAATCATGGTACTTATGCTACTAGCTTGTTCCTTGGCCTGCTCCACCAATGAATCCTACAAACAAATCATAAAGAAATTCAGCTATAAATTTGCCACAAGTTTTGTTGCATTTCAAAACAGAAAATGGGCAATACCTGCGCAGCAATTAAACGTGCAACTGTCTTCTTGCTTGACTCTTGAAGTTCACCAGCAATTAGAATTTCATCTAGTATATAATATGCCTGCAGATCCATATTTGTGAGAAAACAGTTGAAATGGCAAAACAGATAGCATCAAGTGGGAACTAATATGGGGGCTACACAGCATGAGTGGAGATGCCTGCTTGAGATTAGAAAACTTGTCCGTGCCCACTTAGCCAACCAAATATTTCACAATCAAGTAAAAAGTGAACATGCAAAACTGAATAATGATAGCATTGCTTGGTAGAGGGGCTAATGGCAAGCAAAGTAATGTTGTTAAATGAATTAGATCGGAAGCAAAAAGAATATGCAGGTTTCAACTGATTACACCGATATGCACCAATCAAAATTATATAGCAACAATGATTCTTTCTAAATGACAACTCAGTTCGTAAGTATGGAAATGCCTGAAGCCTGAAAGGAAGGAAAACAAAATGAATTTCAGTTTTACTGAACAAGAATCTCTTGCTGCATTAAGAGGGTGATAAGCTTAAATGCCTTAAGCCAAAAAACAAAATGAAATTTCGGCTATTCTATGCTGCAGTGATAATAAGCCGCATCAAGTATTAACACTTCCTAAAGCATTAATCCTTCTTTCACATTCTCTAACAAAGATGAAGTATCTTAGTCCAGACCAGGTGACCTAACTAGGCAATTGTACATAAAATCCGATAACAAAACACTTTACTCCTCCAACCCCCACCCCTCTTTGTAGAAAAAGGAGAGCACACGTATCCCTTGTCAGCAGCATTAAAGGTATATACAAGAAGGTGTACTTGCCAATGGCACAAATGTTATTGAAATGGAGGTTGTTTCTGAAAACACACTTCCTATTATGGTGTAATAGATGCTTCAAGGAAGAATACGATGAAGGATTGGGACATAGAGCCATTATTATATTTTCATTTAGCAGCTAATCTATACTACTGTCTTTTTAACCTAGTCATAGCAAGCTGGCTTTTTGGAATCAATTAAAGCAAACGCTGTATCTATGCAGAACTCATTTTTACAGAGCACATCCTAATATATTTCAACTAGGTTATCTTAATCATCTCTGTTAAGGTAAATCTGTTACCCGTCATATCATAATAGTTTCAGCTATAATATCGTCATCGTCTGTTCCGGTAAATCTATTACCACATCATACATTCATGCTAGTGTGCTAGATATGCACCACCAAGCGACATCAATCTACATCTACTAACAATTAAGCAGCAAATTTAAAACACATATTAGGGCCATCTATATAGTCAGAATGAACTGAAAAATAAGCCTTGAAACACACAATTCAATTTGATAACACTTAGAAAGAATCATCCCATATAATGCAATGACACTCCAGTTTTACTAGTCAAGATACAGACACAAGTTCTCTTCTAAATATGGTGATCCAGCAACGAATAGAGAAAACTTCTCAAAAAACTATAAAAATCAAATAAGGACAAAGAATTGTACCTTATGAAAATTAAAGATCAAATCCAGCTCACACACCTAACGGACAGGAGAAAATTAAATTTAGAATAAGAGCATGATTTAAAATTTTAAGCATTTCCTACTACTATAATGCTTCACAGTGTCTTATGACTCACACTTCCAAAGTAGCGGTCTAGTATCTCAACAAAATGGTGGATAATCTCAAGCACCTCCAACTCATTGTCATCCTGGTCAATACACATGCAGAAGTAAAGGCTGGCATATCTGTATTAGGACGGAAAAGAAATCATTACTTATGTAAGCCATTATTAAGAGGAAAGCAGGAAAAGAAATATATGATGTTAGAAAATTATCGTAGCAGAAAGGAACTGAACTAAAAGCAAATAACAGAGCACCTTTTGTAGACAACTTTATATCCTCTCCACTCCACAAAATTACATAGTTTTGGGCCTCTATTGAGAACCAAACCACTAAGCTCCCGTATTACCTTAAGAATTACCAAAACATGCAATATCAGAGTCTTTGAGAAATAATACAAGACAGTACATCACACACCACAACCTCAAACATTATCTAGATCTGGTTTGAAAGGAAGAGTTTTAGGTCAAAAGAAATACCATTTTCAAATGCCACCATATCAAACACCGGCCGGGGGGGGGGGGGGGGGGGGGGGGGGGGGGGGGGGGGGGGGGGGGGGGGGGGG
>CAVNYN010251590.1:41566-59777 GCA_963692815.1 Nyctanthes arbor-tristis
CCCCCCACCCCCCCCCCCCCCCCAAAAAAAAAAAATATGAAGGAAAGATGTTATAGAGTATAATAGATGGGGAACTATTGATTAGAAAAGAAAAAATACTTGTCCTTTTAATCTGGAAAACTAATATACCTTGGTTCTTTCCTTCTGTGAATAAGGTGAATACCATTTTGTTAACCTCACTTTCCCCTGCCGGCTAATGAGAACAACAAAGTGAATCTGAAACAAGGCAAGCTTTAGTCACTCTTTAACAGTAATAGAGAGGAAATAAACAATGAATATTTTGCTTCTGGCGTAACTGTTACAAGGAAATGCTAAATTATTTTATAAAGAACAAGATGCATTTTGAGTACCTCTAAAAATAATTTAGATTTTATCCACAGGAAATTATCAAGTAGAATAGCTGTGAATCAATATTTGTTAGATGAAATAGAAATGACTTCTAAGCAAAAGCAACATAAATAAGCAACACCAACAACATCATGTAGGCATACTTTCTATACTTTCTTTTTTCATTAGCTAATACAAGACAATACCTAGCTGAATCTCCCGACTGCCTTAATCAACTACAGAGACTTTCCCAAGGTCTCTCTGATTTTATTTTTTTAACCTCTTAATTTTTTGGTGGGGAATTCCCAAAATTCTGTTGGTATACTGTAATAGGATGTATGGAACTAGAATTTAACTTCATCTCCATAACACCACAAATGTTGCACTTAAGATTCTTTATGAACTCCCTAGAAAAGAGTACAAAGAGCTCAAATTCTCATCTTTTGTTCGAAAAATATGCTATTCTATCAGTACATATTTCTTTTGAGCCCCAATTTCAAACAAGAACAAAGCATATGCAGATCCAGAAAGGATCCCATGTATGATAATCAGTCACAAAAACAAGCTTACAGATCCAGAGTATGAAACTAATAGATGATAAAGAAAATTGCACAATCTTTACCAGCAATCAGAAATCAGTGACAAATTTCTCATGGAGAATTACGACAAGAATCAGTTAACAAAGAAAATTACAAAATGGAAAAAGAAAAATTGTTACAAAATTGTTACCATGTCCTCAGCTGATCCAAAATCCCACCTCTTCGCTTTAGCAATTGGAAAAAGGAAAAAGGAAAAATGCTCCTCTTTTCTAGGTAAAACCTCCCCAAGCAGAAAAAACACATATATACACGCACTGTTGTACAAGTAGAAAATTCAAGGACGTATCTTGAAATTTTTACCAGCCAACGCTTTTTAATTGCATAGATATCCTTTAACAATACACATTATTAAATTTATGTCGCCAACTTGCTTTAATAACATTTTCAATTCAGTTTTACATTAAAAAGCCTGTTGTCGCTTTTACTAAAAAATTTCTAGGGTGTTTCAATGTCAATATTTTTTTCTTGCAAAATTACACTTGTCCACTCAAAATATTTTTCACTTTTTAATCGTGTGACGGTAGTTTTTCTCAAAAATAAGTAAAACATTTTCCTAAAAAGGAGTCTAATAATTTTTTTAAGCAATTCTTACTTTTTAATGTAAAGTTCATTTTCAATCAAACTTTTAATTCATATACTTTTTAATGTAAATTTCATTTTCAATCAAATTTGTTATGAAACTAACTATTTTTAAAATTTAATTATCATAAAAATATTCTTTTCCAAACAATCGATGTCTGTCATAAAAAAAAACACAAGAAAACCCCCTATATGTCTTTGGAAAGAGGATAAATTTTTCTGCATGAAAATTATAATAAGTATTGCACAACTGAATTATATTTTAAACTTCCTTTCTACACTGGATAATAATCGGAGATAATGATGTAAATTCAAATAAACATGTAAATAAATGGAACACAACAGCTTCACTATCTATGAATGAATAATCCCTTTTATACATGTCCATGCAACGTGGGTATACATAACAATGAAAACAAAAACGAGAAAAATTTCAGAGGCAAAGCAGCTTTCAGGGCTTTGAGGAACCAGTGGAAAATGAAATCTGCTTCTGTCTTCTTACTGTCTATGTACATTCAGTGTAAGATAACTTATGACAATACCGATTTGGAGTTCATAATACATTGAACAAGAAATAAATTAAGCAGTCCATCTTCCATCAGCAGTTTCTTTATGGATTAAATATCGAAAAGATGAACTCTGTTCTAACCAGTATATGTACTTCTCTGGCCGATTTTTGGAACACATTTTAATAGCTTTCTGTTGAACTCCAGACAGACACTCGCTGACCATTTCCAAAAGTCCAGCCAAACTCAATGACATACCCTTTGCATAATAGCAAAGGATTTTAGGAAGGTATATCTTTGTTTCTTTGTGTACACAAACTGTAGCTTTTATGAACTCCTCCTTAGCGACTTTAAGATCGTGAAATACATTATTTGCTGTGTAAACTCGAACCTGCTCCAGTCAAGTCCACAAGGAAGAGATGATAAAATGGGAAGAGTAGTTAAAAGTTAAAATAGGAAGATGATTCTTTCCAGAATGAGAAGTATATATACGTGCATTACCGCAGGGTCAGACTCTGCTCCTGAACAAAGAGCAAAATGCACAAGCAATTCAGGGTATTCAATTGCATAAGGATGTTTAGCGCTCCCTGTCTTAAATTTTTTCCCCGGAGAGAAGAGCGTCTGTAGCCACTGAATGCATGCATTATTGTTGTGTCAGTTAAGGCTCTAAATGATCAAAAATTCAGAACGAACATCACATTTTACTTTTACTTAAAAGTGTCAGCCTGCTTTAGGGGAAAGCTTTCAATCTGAGTTTCCCTCATATTGATTTGCCTTCAATCATAATTACATAATATGCATGCATTCCAATTATTTTTGCAAAGGAGTATCACGTTCAGCAGTGGGGTTGGATTTGGAATAGACAACTTGCAAAAAATTATTTGGCCGTTGCCATCAACTTAAGATACAGTGATCGAAGAATAAGCAGGCAGGACAGTAAGGAAGAGTCTTGATATAATAAGCAACAAGTATATACCGGTGCCGAATAGTGGGGTCGGATTCCCAAAATGGAGCTTTGTATGTCATACGCATTTATACAATGGCCACCCACATTATAAGCTGCCTGAAAGGACTTTGCACTTATAATATTAGATCTATGCAATAAAATGTACAACAATGAGCTGAAGAAATAGGCCACATCTTTTACCTTCATGATGGAAGTACTTTTTATGTAGTTCTGAGTTCCATATGCCAAATAAGCCTGCAAAAAAGACATTGCACAGGATAAATGAAGTCCCTGTATAATTATTGTGCAAGATAAATTGAAATTCTTGTGTAACTTCAGTAATTCTAAAACTGTTTCCTTTCAGGTCATAACTAGAAGCCTTTGCGGCGAACTTAAAATTAGATAGGAAGTTCAGCAAGCCATACATGCATCACCAAGGCATTGTGAATATTGATCCAAAAGGCAAGCTTCTCTTCCCGCCTCATTTTCTTTGGTTCAACCTTCTCAAGACCCTTGACTAGAGACCTGCACAGCTTGATATTAAAAACAAATGGGAACTAACAGATTTATAATGAATGATTGAACGATTTATTAATGGAATACCATTTTACCAAATTGCAAGAGTTGACATATTCCTTTTACACTTAATACAGACAGCGATTAGTTTCTTTCTATGAAAATGCATCTAAAAGATTCCCCGCAAATATGGCAAGTAAATTTGGTACAGTTTATCAGAGAGAGAAACGGCTAAAGATTCCAGCAAACAAACTTTCTATGATTTTGTGCAGCTCCTCATATGTTCATGGACAAATTATAGTTGCAAATATAAGAAATACCAATATTTATTCAATCGGATAGAACATTTTAATGATGCTGGAATAAATTTTGAATGGAAATTTGTGGGTATATGTTGAGACCTGAATTTTTGTAGCATTGTGGCAGCATAATTATAACTTTCATCATCTAAACATAACTTTCGGACTTCTACCATTGCAGCATATGGTCCATTATCTTGTTTTAGACCTTCAAAATCGTGCTCTATGACTTCCTCATTACATTGAGGACTCCAACTGCCAGAAATATTTCTGGGAGAAAATGTGCTAGAGGAGCAAAATGATGAAGTTGAAGAAACTGAATATCCCTTCTGAGTTGGTGCAGGGTTGGCCAGTTTGCAGTAAATGGAAGATATGCATCTTATAATTTCCTCAGATAGTCTATCAGGACTACTAAGGGCATCATCCATGCGAGAATTTCCAAGATGATATGCAAGGCTATGGTGTGGGGAGTAAGCATTATTCTTCTCCTGCAATATTTCGAGGCAGACACTTCCTGTCATTCAATGAATGATTTCATAAAAGAAAACAAGAAGATGCAGATTATTGCATTTGATTTTGTTTGGCTAAACCTCAAGATGTGTACCTTTTGAGCTTTAGCCAAACATGCTATTTGTAGGGACTATTTAGACTATGAACAATTATATGTATTTAAAACATATAGGAGGTAGGGTAAGTCAACCCTTCTGGATGATGATTTCGGAGTAGTCATTGTCGTCAGATCATCTAAGCCAGCTAATGCATTTGAAGGGGAACTTTCACCATAATTATTATAACCCTCCAGCTTATCGAGCTCCACGTTCTGAGGAGCATTTTCAGCCTTAGCCTGTGGAGCTCCATTCATTTTCTGAAAATGCATCCCCTGGTTTTCCACAATACTTGGGAGATGCTGCTGAAAAGCTGTCCGGTAAAGGGAAAGGAGATAGCGTTCCAACTTCACTATTTCAAACTCAAGTGTGGCAATTTCTTTCACCAGTTCTGCTGGAGACTGCAGCAGACAAGTAACTATATTAGGTCATCCAAGATACAAAGAACTAAAATGAAGAGGGGGAAAAAGAAAGAAGAAAGAGAGCTGCACTGTCAGCGTCATCATCCCAATGATTAGTTTAAACAAATCAGTTAATGATATTAATGGCACATTGATGAAGTGTACAAAAGGAATGTTCAATAGTGAATTGCAGTTCTAGGTGCTCTGCTTTGAAAAGCACACCATTTTTAGATGGTTATCTAATTAAATATCATCCACTATTAAACAACCTTATTTTAACTCAAAGAAACAAAAGAACCAAATGATTTTCTTACCAATTCCAATTCAGTGTTCTATTGAACTACAAACTTCAGTAAAAAACTGCATTAGATACTGAATTTTCCATACTGGAATTGTGATAATTTTTTCCTATCATAGAGTATGGATAAGCGGAAGGCAGAGTTGAAACAGTTTCAATTTACAAAAGCTGGTAACTTTAAACATGGTAACTTCAATTTACACAAAATATTATCAATATATCTGTGGAAGCATTTCTAAGAGAATCAACAGCCGTAAACATAACAACAAATTCTAGACTTTCGAACCATGAATTGATACATTGCAGTGGACTTGTAAATCACAAAGGCTACATAAACAAACCTAAGTATTTCAGCATATAATGCTACAGTCACAACTATGCGGGCACACTTGATGAAAATGGAATAAAATAACATTCGTTCTTATAATCAATAAAATTGGGCATACACAAAAAGCAAATCAGAATATCAAAGAAAAGCAGAACCATTTAAAATTGCCCCAGAAAAAAAGAAAAAAAAAAAAAGGATGTTATATGATCTGATAACAATTTGACTCTATTAAGCTTTTCATATGTTGAAAAAATCTCACGTTTCTGAACTAATTTATTTGGCCAAACACTGGTTTATGCATCAAAATGTCCTAAAATACCATAGTGAATGAAAATAAAAGAACAGAAGTGAAGGAAAAAAATATATCCAAGGACACGACCTTAGATGCTGTCGACATGCTAGCTGAAAGAGGGGTCGATTTAAAGCAATGTTCCATCATTGAGTCCCAGCAATCAGGTGACTTGTCAAGGAATGTCCTCCCCGAACACAAAGTCTGAGTGAGAAGTATGCATAATATGCAGTTAGCACATATGGAAGGTATCTGAGGTAGTCCTTTCAGTATCAAAGTATAAACTGAGAAGCAATCATCTTATGGAAACTAGAAACAACTTTCAGACTGTATGTCAGTATTAGGACAGTTAAATTATTGGGTAACATCCAAGACAAAGAAAATTTATGAAATTCCCAGCTATAAATGGTAGCAGCCAAGACTCTGGATTTCCCTTTTTGGCCCAACGAACAATTCAATTTTAAGAGCCCCTTTCATGCAAGTTCTGCATATATGAAACGTGAATGTCAACTCTAACCCCTTTACTTTCAAAGTGCTTAACCTTAAGTGCTTCTCAATCTTATGGAAGAATCTTCATAAACTGTATAATTTATATTGCTTTATTCCGTTTTCCTATACAAGCAACATGCAAGAGAACATGGGAAACTCCTGATTTCGTGGCAAAGAATCCTAAGACCCAAATGGTCACTGGGTTTTCTTTTATGCAAAACTGAATTCATATCAAATCAACCAGAATAAGTAAATTACTTACTGGATTTAGATGGTGAGAAGGTCTCGGCGATACATTAAGAATATCATCCTTCGCCAGCTGACTGTTATAAGCCCTGAAAAGTGAAGAATCCGAATGCCGATACGTAACAGAATAATTTGTGAAAAACAAGTTTTAGACTGATTAACAATAACAGAAAGTGAACATAAGCTATGCCCCCCCCCTTCTGATCTCACCTCTGCAAACTGTAGTCAACAGGAAGAGAGTGAAGAGAAGGAAGCTGAGGAGAGCGCCGCTCCATTGGCATTGCTGTTGCACTATTTTCCCGCAGCCCGCCCATGACTCAAACCTAAAAGACAACAAGAATCATGCACCAGCAGCACCGACACTGTATTTGGACACTAGCAGAGACAATGCTATCTCTCAGCACAACTTGGAAACCGTTAAACCAAATCGCATTGCACTATGATCCCATTTCAGCAATGAAGCTAACAAGAGATTTATAGCACTAAAAACCAAAAAATCATCCAACAAAACTCAAGGAAGAGGCAGTTTGTCCGAAATCTTCAGCAACAAAATCTCTAAAGGGGGCAAAAGCAAATAAATGCAGATAACCCACTACAAGAAATGGAGTGGGTGACCAGAAAAAACAATGAATAACACACTGATTCTGCGAGTAAAACTACCATAAGCATAAACAATTAAAGGGTCATTAAACCAATGGCATTATGGCATCCATATAAAATCCAAATGGGTCAACCCAATTGAACTGTAAAAATAAACAATAATAATGTGTAGAGTAATAATTATGAAGCATGGTGGGGAATGGAAATTCAGTTGTTAATTTATTTGTTTTTTGCCGAAAAGAATTATAATAGTATAGGTACACAGTAGAAGAAGCAAGTGAAACTGACTACAATAAACCCAAAAAAGAATTAACAAAAAAAAATTTGATTAGGTAAGGGTTCGAAAGGGAAAGGTCGTAGGAAGTAAAAGCAGTATAAGTGGACATGATTATGACACTATGGCTGAGGGGTCGCCCATGTCTCCTCTTCCCTCTCTCTGTATACGCCCGTGTGTGTGCGCGCACGCGTGTCAGCAGCAGCAGCCGAACGGATAGGACAAGAAGGGACTGGTACGTTTCGTTACGCTAACTCCTCCAAATCGTTATTTTATTGTTTATTTAGAGCGGATTTGATTGAAGATATTTTCTCTAGAAAATGTCAAATTTTTGAAAATTTTTCTATCTTCATGTATTTGATTGACTATGATTGAAATTTTATGGTACAATTTTTTAAAACATATTTTTCTTTATTTTTCTGATATATTAATTTCCACTTCTCTCTAAGTAAAATATTTTTAATGAAAATTAGAAATTATTTTCTTTTCCATCTTTACGTATTAAACGCATTCTTAGTGAATTAAATAAGTGTCAAAATATGGGGGGCAATATTTTGTATACCAAATCAAGAAATGGCATGTAAATGGCAAATAGCCCCCAACCTTCCAAATCTGCGCTTAACACCCTTAGTGTTTGCTGATTCCTTCAAAGATGTCCCTTGCCTTCCAATTCCGTACAAATTCTCTGTTAAAATAATGCGTGGCCTGCACAAGACTACTTAGAATATTTTAAAAATTTTTTTGGGTTTTTTTGTATTACGAGTCTGCAACAAGTTTTGGTAGTGAACTAGGCTGAACATTCTTTTTATGGTATGGGGAATTCTTTTCATGTTAAGGTTGTGGTTATTAAAAATATTTTTGAAATTATGTTGGGTTTTCATTTTTTTTTTAGAAGTCAACTGACATATATTATTCAAACATGACAAGACATTTATTAAATAGGATAAATTGAGAAATTGCTGGGCAGATCCGACAAGTGGGAAACTTTCTCGCCAGGTTTGTACCAGTCCAAAATGTCGTAAGCTCATTGAGATGTCTACACCAACACAAACTATGCCACATTCTTTAAGAGATAAGGTAGACTTGTCCATTTGGCGGGAATAATAAACAATGAATCATCTTAATAATGGGGGATTTGGACGGCAAGGGCCATCGCCGAAGGAATCAGCAAACGTTAGGGTTTTTAAGCAAAAAAATGAAAGGTCATGGGCCATTTGCGAAGCGAAGACAAAGGTTAGGGGCCATTTGAGTAAGTAAACTATCAAGAAATTAATAGGATATATATCTGGTCAACGATAATCTGCCATGTTTGTTACGGCAATTTGAGCTACATCTAACGTAAGTTAATGATACATGTTCATAATCAAACAAGATGTTCAAGTTATCTATTTATAATGGTAATTATGAGTTGGATGAAGATTTTGTTTTTAAGCTAGTGAAATTTTGACATTTTTATTGAAAGCTTATCTTTAAATAGAAACCTCACGTAATTGAAATTTAAAAACTACAACCTCACATTTTTTAAGGCCGGATATACAATGCCACGCAATTAAAAAGATTAGGAAGTTCTACCCACAAATTATAACAAAGACTTGTCAACATCAGCTGTTGACCAATTGATTAAATATATGAAAATGAAATAATATAACAATAGTTTTTGAATTTATGCATTTTTCTTATTTATATATAGCGATCACACTCAATTAAAATATTGAATATATATCATTATATCATCTGTAGAGGATATACTTACAAGTTACATCCAATAAACACATGATGGGTGCATCTCTCCTAACATCACTTCCAAATAGAACATTACCGTTAAGCATGATGATGATTACAGGAAACATGAAACAATTGATTTTAATTACTGCAATACGCCAAATTCCCCACTCATCAAAATGTATGTAATTAATTATAAGCAAAAATAATGGACACTCGATTTAGTACCCCATTTTTGAAGGAATAAGCAATTATTGCAGTGCCCACTTTGGCTTTTTGGTAGATGGAAAAATGTGGGGCAATATTAAAAGGTATGAAAGGTAGAATCTTTCATTGATTAAAGGGGAATTGGAAGGGAAAGAACAAGGCAAATACTTTTAAGAAAATTTTTTAGGTTAAAGTGTTTTTGGGTAACTTAATTTAGTAATGATTGCCGTCAATAGTTAATCTAAATCGCTCTCTTATTTAAAATCAAAAAACCCTTGTCGAATCTTCTAACGTTACTCATATCTTAGATGAAATTAAATATAACTAAAAAATCAAACACAACGGTCAAATGATACATAGATAAAATGAAACTTACCATAGAAACAAAACAAATCAGCAGGATGTTGGCTGAACTCCGCCAGACGCTTATATAGCCTACCAGATACATGTCATCTGATACGTCACATTATACCCTATGATGTGGCATGTCAGATGGCATATATACGTCATTAGTTAGATCATTATTGAGATGTTGGAACTTCTAGAGGGTGTCGTTATGCCGAGGGAAAAAAAACTGAAAACGCCAAAAAGGAGAGCGAACAGTGACAAATTTTATTTTACATTGAGAATAGTTGAGTTAAGTGTTGACGGAGTATAAATTGCGAACTTGATCAAGAACTCACGATGGAGATGTGAGCTCCACCGCTATGTGGACCTAGTAATAAATGAAGCCGAAGACCCTTTTACACAATTAAACTATTGGGCACATAACATGGTTTGTAGTGAAAATGATCACCCGCCTACTGTGAGTGAGGTTACACAGCTCACAGCTGATGTGGCATATACATGGCAGCCTGCACAGCTGATGTGGCACACACATAATAGCTGTTCAGCTATGGGCGGGGTTACGCGGGTGAACGGGACTATGGTTTGTAGTATGAGCATAAACCATTCTGGAAATGGACATTTTAAAACGTGTCGTCTTCAAAGTGGACATTTAAGGTCAAGACCCATATTATCTATGACAATCTGGTGGGCTTCTCACACTTTACTAAAGGATTCGACTCACTTCTCCTGTAATCCTTTTGTAATTATATATATATATATATATATATATATATATAGAGAGAGAGAGAGAGATGGGGCGGGGAGGACATTTTGGGGAGAATCCCCCCTCATAAAGGTGGCTTGTAATTTAACCATTTGAATTGCATGTTGTGCAGTGTGAATATCATCGCCATGGGTAACTAAAAGTATCTCTAATACAAAAATGTGAAATAAATATCTTTCGATAAATGGAAAAATAATATACACGCACACATATGTAAGAGGTTCGAGCATTTACATTGGTATAAATTTAACTATTTACATAAGCAAATAGTGCATTTTAAATGTCACGCACACAAGCTAAATTTAATAACTATGAAAGTGTCACATTGGTTGTATTAAACAAAACTAATTTAACACCTGTGCAATGCACATGTAGAAATAAGTTGAAAAAAATAACCAACATGAATTTATTTAATAATATAGAACATTTGTACATCCGAATAAAATGTCAAAACACGAGTGTACATCATTTGGAGCAATATGATCAACCACAATGCGGCCAATGAATAAGGAATAGGCATTATTTAAAAACCAAGCAACCCAACAATTAGGAATTTCACAGGTCCCTGACCTATAAACCAATAAAGTGGAATATGCATAGCATTTAGGCCGAAAAATAAAAAATAACATTCAGGCAAGTTAATTATTTGGTCCGGTTGTCTAATTAATTACTACCTCATACCATTTGTGGCATTATAGTTGAAAATTTAAAGGTGTTCTCAGTCGGTCAGTTTACCGGTCCAGCTCAATTTTGCCCTTTTTTTTGGCCCACTCTTAGTTTGCATCAGCGTATGTTTTTTTTTTTTTTAATGCTGGCATGTGAACATCAGCATAACCTTTTTCTCATCAGTGCTTAACCCCAGTTTAAGCGTTTTGTGAATTTTGTTACCAAAGCTATTAAGGTGTTTAAAGCCGAGTCCTTCAAAAAATCATAGTTACACATATATGCTTTTACACGTACCTTTACATTAGTAAATAGGAATTAGAAAAATTAAACTTTGAACTATTTGGTTACTTTAGCAAAGAACTACTAGTACAAAAGTGTTGGTGTTGTTTATTTGTTTATCATATCTTAGAATTTACAATCAAAGGCCACATGATTTTGTTATCATTCTCATGCAAATCTAGTACGAAAATTAAAATAAAAAAACTAATTGCAATGTAAATAAACTTTTTTCTGATTCTCTATCGTTTAAGACTTGGGAAAAGGATAATAGAGAACAAATAATAAAATAAAAGGCCAAACAAAATAAATGATCACATCTGAATATCTAAAATAAATGATCAACTATTAAGAATGAAGATGAAATACTCCAACACAACATTATATATAGTAACTATAACCTTTCTCAATTCTGCTGCACTTTAAATTTTCTGAAAAGGTCAGCGTCTTAATTTGGAGAAGTGAATAAAGAAATTATATCAAAAAAATCATTGAAAACAAATACGCTAAAAGGCACAATTGCAATAAGGGAAAAAGGCATTGCCAACATTTACGCAACTTTTTACAAATATTAAACAGATTATCTTCTTCACATATTGAGAACACAAAGCCAAACAACAATATGATTTGAACAAAAAAAAAAATATACCAAGCTGATTGGATTTTCTGGCTTTCAGATTCACTATATTCTTCAGAACCAAAAAAAAGGAGAACATCTCTTCTTGAATTGAAGAAGGGCTCTGCTTGTATTTTCATTCACCGCAATAAGAATGATGTCCTAGTACAATAATACTATTTTGAGGAATTCCAGTCCTCAATCAACACTCCGAAATAAAAAATAGAAATGAAATCAAATCAAA
The DNA here is from genome assembly GCA_963692815.1 of Nyctanthes arbor-tristis. NCBI lineage: Eukaryota > Viridiplantae > Streptophyta > Magnoliopsida > Lamiales > Oleaceae > Nyctanthes > Nyctanthes arbor-tristis. Next base: position 53,711 of record CAVNYN010251590.1, read on the forward strand.
TAGTACGATAGTGCATGTATGTTGAAATTCTGAAAATTAGGGCTTGAAGAGTAAAAAAATGAAACTGGTGCCATATGTAAACACAACATGACAGTACAGTCGAAGCGTTGTTTAAAAGGAATGGCTAAATTTGGTTGTAAATAGAAAACCTCTTAATCTAGATCAATTTATATGTCTTGGGAAAACCTTCAAGCGCACCTAGAACCGTAAAAGAATCAAATTCCTCTCTTGGAATGATTCTGCAGTAGCAGGGAAAATCCAATCGGATAAAAATATAGAATGAATCAAAATTGGACATGATTTGCTGGAGATTTGGACTGACCAAAATTGGATAACAATATAGAATGCAAGAGAACAAATTTAATTAGGAAAATCAATGTCTTGGAGGCTCGATATGGTAATCGTAATCAGTAGCTCTCACGCGGCTACTCAAGATAAGGATTGGTGAAGAGATAACAGTAGAACGGATATTGTGCAGATATTAAAAAATGGAAATAAAAAGTGTGGTACACTTTACTGACCGTAAGAATGCGGGATTGATAGACACCGCGTAAAAAGGGCGGGAAAATGTGGTATTTATAGATACTGTAACTCTTGATTTAAATATTAACTAGTACATCACCTGTGCGATGTACGGGAAGAACAACATTAAAAAAAGATATAACAATAGGAATTTGAAAAATAAATAGAAAATATTTGTACATTAGTTGAAAATATAAATGATGAACTTATATCAACAGAAACAATTAGACCACTAAACTCATTAATGAAGATCTTTTTTTTACATTCAATGTGACCAATCAACTTGTATGATATGAGTATAGTCCTTGTTTATTAAAAATAGCACCCAATCTTAATATTGTATTAGTCGAATACATGTTTGAACTATGAATTAACTCTTTGCATTCTAAATACCTTTGAAATTTCAAAAATTTCCATCTTATATGATTTTGAAACTCAAACTTATGAAAAAAGGAAACTGGTATGAAAGAAGAATAAATACTTGTGAAAAATTTATTAGAGGTTGATTTTTTGACAAATATAAATGCAAAAACTTTTTTAGCTTCCAATTTCCGACTCATTATGCTAAAACATTAAAAACTTTAAAAAATAAAAAAACTAACCATGTAAGCTTTACGTGTTTCTAATGAGAATGAGACCAAAATCTCCCTAAAAAAGTAATTGACATTCAAGTAAAAATCATTTAGGCGAACTAAGTTCGTAATAGTCTTCTAAGGTTATAGTGCAAGTACAAACTTACTAAGTATTTAACTCTACCAACCGCCGTTGACAATATTTCGGCAAGCCCCTCTTCTTGTAATGAAATAAGTCACCTAACGTTTCTCATTACATACATTTTCTGTAAACTTACAGCGTGTTCAATTGTATTTGTTTTTCATGAAAAATATCAAAGTCATGGGGAAAAAATTCAATTTTTATGGGTTTCTTTGGGAAATGGGAAATGGAATTTTAAATTCCATGGTAGGAGAAACCATGGGAAGACATACAAAATATGACGTCGTCAGTTAGCTTACAGCACCAGTCAAAGGCAGAAAAGGTAGAAACTACACTTGATTTATATTAATATAATATAAAAAGTAAGATGTGAGATTGAAAACGTCAAGTTTAAAAGTTAGGGTTAGATTGCACAATAAGATGAAAGATCAAGTTAAATTGAGCAAATTAGTCATTTTAAAATAAAAATAATACACTAATAAAAAAATGTATGACATCAGCCATGACGTAAGAGGTTTGAGCGGGAAAACTTATTTAGACTACTCTTGATTTAGATATATATATATATATATAGATTAATGGATCATTAAAATCTACTCAAGTGTATGTGGGTCCTATTATTGTCAAAAGTTATTAGTCAAATTTCATTAAATAAATAAAAAAATTCAAAAATATTAAATTCTAGCAAAGTGTTAAAATTATTGTCAAAGTTAACAACAAAGTTAACAACTCACCCAAAAAAGTTCTTTTAAGAACTTCCTTAACACTACACACTCTCTCTCTATGCTTTTTTATAAAAAATCTAATAATAATTTTCCACAGTTACAATATCAATATTGTTGCACTGAAGACATTTATTAATATAATGTAAATATTTCGTTGCATGTGTAATGTTAACATTATAGTATAGGATATGCCCTAAGGAGAGCTACCAATAGGAATGGCAACGGGGCAAGTATGCCTGTCACGCCTCGCTAATATTTTTGAATATCTTATATAGAATAACAAATTTCATAGCCGAAACTTCAATACAAATAGTGGGGACGAGACGTACAAAATAAACAAAATTGTTTTTGTCTTGATAAGACTAATTACTTAAACTAACAAATTGTTATATGTTACAGAATCAGTAAAACTTAGTTTTCCAATAAAATGCAAAGAACACAACAAGTTATCTTAATTGATATATTTCATTGATCAACAAAATGAGCAACATTAATCTAGTCAAGACAAATTATTGAGAAATTATCATATTAAAAGGTAATTTTCCAATTGATATAAATATATTTATACAGAGATGGTCATACTTATTAATATAAAAGGTATTAAATTCATAATATCTTCAAAGACATGTTGTCACTATATGCAAAACTCTACTCCCATCGCAAGCATGCTCCAACTCATGGCTTGCTTTCCAAAGATCATGGCTTCATTTATATACAAAATTGTAGAAAAGAGGAATGAGTACAAAGTACTAAGTGCATAATAAAACCCTTTTGATTCACCTTTCATTTGAGAAGTTCATTTTTGAGAAAACCATTGAATGCACAAAGCTTTCAAATGCACAAAAGGACCTTATCACTAGTTAAACTACTACCCGTGGTGCGCGCAAGATTCATATTAATTCAATCATGGTCTTGTACAATTAAGTGGATCTACATTTGAATCCTGGTTAACCCTTACTGGAAATCCAAACAAATCAAAGCAAATACCGCACTAATCGTCGTCCATCTCGGTATCATTAGATAGTTTCTAGTATGGCAACAAAGCAAAGCAAATACAAAACAGGTAAAGGATCAACTAGTAATTCAAATGCAATAATCAATCTTTCTTTTCAATACATCAAAATTCATGTTTATCTTATAGAATACTTCAATCAAAATTCATGCTTTTCATATCAATACTTCATAAATGCTAAAAATGAATCAAAGTATTAGTTACTCACTGAGTACTTTGTACTCATTCCTCTTTTCTACAATTTTATAGATAAATGAAGACATGATCTTTGGAAAGCAAGCCATGAGTTGGAGCATGCTTGCGAGGGGAGTAGAGTTTTGCATGTAGTGACAATCTGTCTTTGAAGATATTATGAATTTAATATTTTTTACATTAATAAGTATGTCTACCTCTCTATAAATGTATTTCCATCAATTAGAAAATTACCTTTTAATATGATAACTTCCCAATAATTTGTCTTGACCAGATGAATGTTGCTTGCTTTGGTAATCAATGAAATATATCTATTAAGATAACTTGTTTTATTCCTTGCATTATATTGGAAAACTAAGTTTTAATGATTCTTTAACAAATAACAACTTGTTAGTTTAAGTAATTAGCATTATCAAGAAAGAAATAATTTTGTTCATTTTGTACGTCTCGTCACCGCTATTTGTATTGAAGTTTCGGCTATGAAATTTGTTATTCTATATAAGATATTTGAAAATATTAGTAGGACGTGATAAAAATGGTATTAGAGCAACGTTCCAAGGGCACTACATGAATAATCTACTCTACACGAGGCATCGACCAACTGGCTTGCAGGTAAATTGTTATTTAATAATTTGTACATCTTCTTAGTAAAGTTATATTCATAGAATTTATGGTAAAGAAAATGGGAGCCAAGTGAAATTCTTTAATATATTGATTTGATTTGCTTTAGAGAAAGTTAAAAAGTTTGATCGACTCAAAAAAAAGAAAAAAAAAAGAAGTTTGCTCAGTGCGCCGCACCGTGCAATCTCCCCTAGGTAGAAAAGCGGGTGCGGGCACCTTACTTTGGCTGTGCAGCCACCCCGCCCGCACTACCTAAGGCGGTAAGAAGCTATGCGCCTGCACAGACAAAGCATGTGTGCCGAGATTTTTATCAACTTTTTTTTGAAAAAATTGCAATTGAGTCCCCATTTTCTGATTTCGTCTAGATCAATCCAAAGCTAGATTTTTTTCTAGAAAATTGCAATTGGGTCTCTAAACTTCCTGATTTCTTCTATATTGACCCAAATGACTTATTTTGTGCTCTTTTAACTTTCAAACTCTATTGTTTCATATGATTGATCCTTATACAATTAAGAAGATCTCTTTCGGCCATTTTGTATCTAGATCTAACCCAATTTTCAGTATTTTCTTGCTTAAACTTGATTTTTAAATTTTGCACTAATTTTGTTATTGACTTTTGACATTTTTAGCCTTTGATTGTGTCATAGGACCACCAGTATATGCACCAAACTTTGACTTCTTTCAATTCCGTCATAATTGTTGAAATTTGCCCCTTTCTTGATCAACTCCTTAAGGTATAACTTTGGGTAAATAAAGAAATAAATGGACGATTATTTCAGGAACAATATAAGTTTTACTTATTAATGTACATCCAATAGATTTAACAAAAGTAATTGGTCGAAAGATTCGATTATTAAATAATCCATGGTACCAAATTTTGGGCCATAAATTAAACTCAGAGACAGTTAAGAATTTGACCCAAGTAATTGTAATAGATTGATAAAATTGGTTCGCACTAATAGATTAAGTGGTCCTGAAAATATTGACATCTACAGAAATTGGTTGAGAACTATGATCAATTTTAATCATATTTTGATCTCTTGATTTGATATTTGGAAAGTAAATGTGGCAAGGACATGGCAAGAAATTTGAACTCAATTTCCCAACTTCTTTCGAATTATTGTTTGACCTATGATTTTATTGATCATAGAATACTTCAAAGGCAATATACAAATATACCTAAACTTTGAAGCATGAAAAATTGTTCGTGCCCTTTGATTCGATCCATTGCCTCGTTCATTGCTATGTTCTAACAAACTTTTGTGCATTGTCTTAATGTAAATTGGAACACTTGCTTTCTTACCTAACATATCCAATATGCTTCAAACAAAGAATTTACTTTGCCGAGTCTGATTTCTTTTGAATATAATTTTGCCCCCCTAAGTTGTCAAGAATTGCTATTCGTTGTGTGATTCATTGAAACAATTAAGAAACTCTCGAAATAATATCTTTTTGGTTCCTACTCGAAAAGAATGTACCCCATAAAAATCTATTTCAGGCAAATTGTTTGAACATCTTCTTTTGCTAGACCCGATACTTATCTTGTATTTCTTGCCTGAAAATTTATTCCTTTGGGTATAATACCTTGCCTATAATTGATTGACAATATCTCTTTTCCCTATATACTTTCAATAAACCCCTTTGCTCTTGATTTATCAACAAAAATTTCATTGCTTTTGTACTTGAACTAGAGAATATTCCTCCTTTCTTTGATGCTAATAGCCTTTTTATTTTGAAACCTTAATTTCTTGTTAGGCTCCAATTGATTCTAAACTTTGTTCTGTATTATTCTCAAGAATAACTCAACTATGAAAGTTTTCTATGATAAAATGGAAACCCGTTTGCAAAGACTTACCTTTGATACATAAATCGACCTTAGTTTCTTGTAAAGATTGAAATTTATTCCTCCTCTTATGCTTTCTTTTCTTGTTATGTTTGATTGTCCTTAATTATTGACATGAAATTTTGGAATCTCCTCAACCCTCTCCATTATCTTATTATCTTTCCTGGAGTATATATTGTTACTTAATGCCTTTTGTTACCATTGAATTGAACCTCTGAAATTGTTTGAATTATTGCCTATGAAAAATGATTCTTCTCTCAATTTCAAAGACCTTATTAGTTTAGCAAAAGACTTCATGTTTCTGTCTCTATCTTATTTGTTAGTCAAAATGCTTTCGATGTTTGAGTTCATATTAGTATCTTCTTGAAACATTGAAAAATTGTGGGAAACTTTGTTTCTTTCCTTTTCTTGTTCTCACCTATTATCGATTGTCCTTGA
>CAVNYN010251599.1:0-15236 GCA_963692815.1 Nyctanthes arbor-tristis
TTTTTTTTATCTCCATTAATGAAAGATATCGTATTACAGGTAGCACCTATATTGTTTTTCTTTGCACTTCCGATCTCAATCAAATATTATAGTTTAAGAGCCACTGAAAACGTGACTTTGGGAATAAAAAGGGAATCCCACATTGGTTATTTAGTGAAAAATTAGAATGTATGCCTATATTAAGTTACTTGGAGAAGGATTATGCATAATATGATATTTGCTTATGGACATTGGGCTTTTAAAAAGTTCAAAATTTTAATGCATCATTATTGAAAAAAGTTTATTGTGAACCGGTGAACCGTATCCGTTTTTATCTCACCCCGTTAGATTGTTTTTTTAATTGATTCCAGTATCCGCAAATGTTCAGAAAATCAAGCTGGTTATCAAACTAGATAAATTAACGGTTCAAGGTCATCAGACCGGTTTTAATAAAATAATTAAAATAAAATAATTTTTACCTAAAATTATGTGGAAAAAGAATATTCGATTTTATAATTTTTCAATCTTTACCATTTAAAAAAAAGGTATAAATCTTATTCCTCTTTAAGAGCTATTGAAAATGTGATATTGGGTATAGAAAGAGTGATATTGGGTATAAAAAGCGAATCTCACATTGGTTATTTAGTGAACAGAGTTGATGATATATACATATATTAAGTTACTTGGAGAAGGGTTAAGCATAATAGGGCCTTAACTTATGAGCGATCTACTTCCAAAAAGTTTAAAATTTTAATGGATCATCATTGGAAAAAAAAGTTTATTATGAACCGATGAACCGTATCTGTCTTTATATCACACCATTTGATTGTTTTCTGAATTGGTTCTAATATTCACAAATTTTCTTCAATGTTTTCCTTAGGTTTTATTTAGACCAATTTTTTATCTTCATTAATTAAAGATATAATATTATAGGTAATATTGTTTTTCTTTACACACATCTAAACGATCAAATATTATAGCTTAAATCTTTTTTATACAAGCAGGAGTAATCCTCTTGAATTGCTTATGTTATCTGATCTATTATCATCCCATACTACACACAGGTGAAATAGCTAGTTTTATGTTGAGTATGGAAACCAAGAAACTATGGAAAAGAGAGCATACAAAATTTATATAACTTTAGAATTACCCTACACCGACATCCCTATTGAATAATTATTACAAGAAATCCATGGACACATTTAGGGTGTGGATGATATTCACTTATTAGAATAAATTCTTTTCCATATTCATTCTTCACCATATATTCTTAGAATTCGTTTGATTCTCTTTATGAAAATACATTATAATCTCATCTACCACTAATTTGACCATTGCTCATTTATAACTATAAATTTCAAATTTTTATTAAATCTACAACATTCATTTCACAGCATTATAATTTCTCATTATAATTCAATTTGGATAAAGAGATTCAAACCGCCACTTAGAAAAATTATTTTTCGCATTGCCTCACACAGTGTCATATATTCTCCAAAGAAATCACGATTTACTAAATCCATCCTAAAAAATTTAAGGTACAAACCTTCCTATTACAAAAGACTCAAGGGAAACAATAATATAACAAATAATAAATTCTATATGATTTACCCCACCTTTAATTTTTAACCAGTTTTCGCTCTAAAAAGAATTGAAAGAATTTTTTCTTTCTGTTCTAAATCATCGTCATCAAATATTATTACTATTGAATTAAAGTTGAAATTGAATTAATTTTACTTTATTATTATACCCTCAATCTCATGAGTAGGCATCAAATATTAACACTAGTGAATTATTGTTATTGTTGTTGTTGTTATTATTATTAAAATATAAAAGAAGCATATGAATGTAGTATAGTGATTTTAGCGGGAAAACTTGTATATGACCACTATTCTACATATATATATATACACACACACATATAAGATAAGATACCTTGAAAATAAAAAAGTATTAGATGAATACATTAAAATGAATGCTCCTGGACATTACATAAATACAAATAAAAATTTTAAAATGTTCACAAATAAGATATATAGGTCTAGGATTATTTTCATAATAAGTTACAACGGCTAGTGAAGCACAACGAGTCATAACCAACGGACGGAGAGTTACAATCGCAGACTCACAACTGTTGGATAATATGTCACCACAAGTCAAAACTGATGGACAACGAGTCACAAAAAAATAGAGGTCCCAACACCGCCGACGAGCCGCAACTTGTCTTCGGTGAGTCACAAAAATACTCTGACGATTTATTAAAAAAAACACACACACACGCACACAAAAGTCACACTGTGTCACATCTCCACGTGGGTTGTAACTCACCGGTCATAAACCAATGTTATCATCACCACCACTGCCGCAACGCAGTCACCATCATTGCCACGAAGCAGCCACCACCCCACAATACCCTAAATCAGATCCTCACTTCTCCAAATCAGATTAGCCAAAGACCCTAAATCAACAACAAATGAAACTAGAAATCCGAAACCTTAATTTCAATCACTGAAAATCAGATCTATCTTCACTCGCGATCTGGAACCCTAATCTCTATAAATCAATCCAAAATCACGTCCTTTTTGTTTGATTTTATATATAAGATTGATTTGAAATCAGATTTTAAATTTGATTTTAGATCAATCTCATATAGAAATCATGTTGTTTGGTATGGAAATCATGTTGTTCGGTGCCATAGATTAAATCCAGTGGGGAGAGAGAGAGACAGAGACATCTATGTTGAACCCTTAGGGAGGTTGGGGCACCTGATAATTGGAAATATAAAATTAATGTCCTTAATTTAAAAAGCCACATATAGAAATTTCACGTATAAATATGTGAATTTGAAATCACATCAAATTAAATAGTCACATATAAAAAGTTACATTGAATGAAACAGTCATATATATATATATATATATATATGAAAATTAAAAAGTCACATGATTGAATTAAAAAGTCACGTAAAGAAATCAGAAAGTCATATGTAAGTCACTATTTAATAAAAAAGTCATATATAGAATAGTCAATTATTTAAAATGTGACGTAAAGAAATTGAAATGCCATATTAGTTTAACTTTTTAATAAAAAAGTCACATATAGAAATTGAAAAGTCACCTTTATATAACTATTTAATAAAAGTCATACATGTTACTTTTTAATTAAAAAACAAATATAAAAATTAAAAAACCACATTAAAAAAGTGACATATATAATAAGTCTGTTAATATGTAGATATGTCACATTCAGGGCTACATTTGTCATTGAAAAATCACACATATAAAGGTCACATTTGTATTACTTTTTCATAAAAAAAAATGACAAATATAAAATTCACATTTGTGTTACTTTTAATTAAAAAAACACGTATAGAAATAAAAAAATCACATTTCGTTAAAAATCATATAAAAAAGTGACATTTAATTTTAAAATGTCATATTGATGGTCACTTTCCCATTTAAAAGTCGCAAACCAAAATATAGAGGAATAACTAGACATAAGTAACAAGGAAGGCGGGAAAAAGCATAAGAGAACAAGTGCATGGTAACACATTAATAAAATATTCTATATTATAAAATATTAAGATGCAAAAAAAAAAAAATGATGATTAGTGCCATAATGAAGGATCTTGTGTAGCTGCCATTCAAGAGCTTGTTGGTTGGGAAAAATCACGTAGATTGCACATGACAACGGTCTACAATTATTTCCGTACGAAAGGGACCAAGTTATATTGGCCTTCAGTCGTTTGGAGTTCTTTTATTATCCCCAAGCATGCTTTCATTCTTTGGTTATATGCTAAATCCAAGCTATTCACGAAGAACCAAATTGGGGATTGCTATTTCTATCAAGTACAAACTGAAATCTTTGAGCATATTTTCTTTCAATGTACTTTCACATCTAACTTTTGAAGACAGATTAAAGTGTGACTGGACATTTGAAGATATATATGTCAACCATTACTAGTGTATATAAGTAGATAAGAAAGAAGTACGAGTCACATAACGACATAGCAAAGCCATAGGAGCTAGTGGGGTCAATGAAATTTCATTTGTTTTTTATTTTTTTCATTTGATTAGTTTTGTCCCTTTTAATTAAGTGGCTAGATAGAATGAGGTGATATTATGTAAAAACATTAAAGAAGGAATGCGAAGTACATCACTATATCATTATATGGTATTTGATCCATGAAAAATGAAACAAAATTAAGTTTTGTTATTTAGAGAATTATGTTTAAAACATATGTGTATGTGATTTTTCTTATTTATTTCAATTTTATTACTTAGGTTACGGTACGGAAAAAATGAAGTAGTAATAAGAGAGTCAAAAAAATTATATAGAGACCATTCATTATATACCTTAAATGTGATTAGAGAAAATAACTAATTCATTTAGTAATATTTTTATTATATTGTTTATTTTATCGCTTCTTTGGAAGAAACTTTGTTCGATTAACTTGTGCCCCACTAAACTTTTGGGCTGGATCCGCCATTGCAAAAGGGTAGCACTTGCATGCACCATCTACCACATTTAGACAGTATGGAATAAGCAAATCTTTAAAGGTATCCAACCTGAAACTAGAGGCATCATCCACAAAATTAAAACACATGCAGTGGCGGAGCCAGCCTTCTAATGCTGGGTATGCACAAACTAAAAAAAAAATTCCGAAAAAACTCAATGAAAATGATAATTTCAGTTCCTTTTTTCTCCTTCCGAAACTTGTTGATTTTTTTAAAATTAATTGATAAATTAAATGTCATTTTTGTATAATCTCACCCTTTTTATAATATTTGTCACGCTTAAAAGAAATTGAATTATTACTAATTTATCACATAAATATTACGAATGTATTTTGCAACAATTTAAACTAATTTAAAGTTAGGTTTATTTTAAATTTTTGTCACATAATTTAAAGTAGTTTAAAAATTTAAATCAACATAATTTTAAAATAATTTAAAATAATTGTCATGAAACTTTAGGCTCCGTTTGGTATCGTTTATAATTGGATTGGTTTATAATATATTTTGAAATTTGAATTTTTGAGACACTTGTTTTAATTTAATTGGTTAAATTTTATTAAAAAGTGAAAAATTATTATTTAATTGTTATTTAATTTGTACTATTATGCTCAAGATGTTATTTCCGAAACGGTGGATCAGACTAGTTATGGATTGTATATCCATTGTTTCTTTTACTTTTTGTGTTCAGTTGTTCCATCTAGAGGTCTCAGACGGGGTGCTCCTTGTCACCATATTTGTTTCTTTGCAGTGTTAAGGTTTTCTAGGGGCGATTCGGGAGGAGGAACGTAGAGGTGGCCTCATGGGAATGCGCTGTTGTTGGCGAGGACCGAGAGTTAGTCATTTGTTTTTTTCTGATGACGCTCTTATCTTTTGTAGAGCGAACCAAGGGGATATTCAGAATATAGTTCTTGCGCTTCAAGTCTACGGGGCGTGCATCTAGGCAAATAATCAATGTGGATAAGACAGCAGTTACCTTTTCCCCAAATACAAGGACGCTGGAGCGACAAAATGTATTATAGACTTTGGGGATTGATGAGGCGCATCAGCATGAAGTTTATCTTGGGCTTTCGGCTATTGTTGGGCAAAATCAAAGAGGTAGTTTTATTTTTCTGGGAGATAGAATTAAGGAGAAGCTAAATGGATGGAAGAGTAGGCTACTATCAACTACTGGAAAAGAGGTTCTGATCAAGGCTATAGGACAGGCTATTCCTACTAACATAATGAGTTTATTCAAAGTGCCGGCGTCAGTTTGCCATGATATTCATGGCCTGATTAGAGGATTCTGATGGGGGTCGAATGGGGAGACAAGGAAGATGGCATGGGTTGGGATGCGATGTGTTCCTTTAAACATATTGGGGCCTGGGTTTCAAGGATTTGTTTCATTTCAATCAAGCCCTTGTAGCAAAATATATGTGGAGAATGGTTGAGAACCCAAACTCTTTGGCAGCAGTTATTTTAAAAATAAATAAATACTCTCCAACTCGTGACATTTTGGAAGCCGGTGATCAACAACATTCATCTTTCCTGTGGCGGAGTTTGTTGTGGGGGGGAAGAGTTGGTTCTTCTAGGTTATAGATGGAGAGTGGGAGATGGTACTTGAGTGAATGCATTTCAAGACCCATGGATACCTCGGCAAACCACCTTTTGCCCTATCAAAGTTCCATTAAGGGGTAACGTTAAGGTGGCGGATTTGATTGCTTCCGATCTAGATGATACGACAGATGCTTTTACCCACTGATGTAGAGTAGATTTTGAGCATACCGTTGGGAATGGCGTCTTCCACTAATCTGTGAGTTTGGCATCTCTCGTCAATGGGACTATATATGGTATGCGTTCTAATTACGGATGTTGAAATATATGGAGAATTCGGGGGGGCTTCAGTCGAGAGGGTATATGATGGAAACTTTTGTGCTCATTGAACATCCCTCCAAAGATAAAAGTATTTATGTGGCGGGCGATGCAAGGGGCTCTACCCTCTGGCGAAAATTTGCTGCACGATTACATCAATGGGGTTCTCCGTTGTGTTCGTTATGGGGGCTTTGAAATGAACTCTCACATTTTTTGGTAGTGCCCTTGGAGTCGACAATTGTAGAAGTATATAGGGCTGTGGGGGATCGTTTGAAGGGTGAGAGACAGAGGTTTGAAGGAGTGGATGTGGGAAGTATTACATGGTGATGAGGGGGAAGTCAAGTGGTTATGCATGGGTTTGTGGACAATATGGCAAGAATGTAACAATTTGTTTTATCGCTGGGTGGATAATCGAGGGAAGTTGGCCATGGAGAGATCGATAGGTTTGCTAGCTGACTTTCAAAGGGAAGGAATGTTCCTCTCTTGGATTGGCAGGGGTCTCGATGCATCCAGCCGAATTTGGGATAGCGGTGGCAACAATCAATCGGGCTTCTCTCTAGTTACTGATGCTACTTTGCAAGATTGGGCAGTAGGAATAGGGAGTGATCAGGGATCAAAAGGGTGTTATTCACATGGCATTTGCATGCAAGTTTGGTGGCGCGATTGAGGTGGTAATGGCTGAAGCAATAGCTATTCGTTTTGGTCTATTGCGGGCGCGGAAACCACATATTTCTTTGCAAAGTGTTTTTACAGATGCTCTTTGTGTTATCCATTATTTGCTTAATCATGTCTCTAGAGTATCAGTTACCTTGGTCATTAAGGATATTATGGCACTTTGTAATGAGATAGGGTGTAAGTACTAGGTCGCGTTTGTACATTTCGCAGGAGGAGAATTATTAACTCACTTCTTAAGATCTCTCTCTCTCTCTCTACCCCAAGCCATGGTTTGGCATGATTGTATTCCTTTGAACTTGGCGCCTTTTATGGGCAAATTCGTTAATGCGTAACTATCTTTCTTAAAAATAAAAAATAAAAAATAAAAGAGTGAGAGAGAGAGAGATGATTTTTTTACCCAAAAAAATAGCAAGAGATGGATTAGTGCCGTAATGAAGGATCATGTACAGCCGCCGTTCAAGAGCTTGTCAGTTGGAAAAAATCGGGTAGATTGCACATGCCAACGGTTTACAATTATTTATGCACGAAAGGGACCAATTTATAATGGCCTTCAGTCATTTGGAGTTCTTGTATTACCCCCACGCATGCTTTCATTCTTTGGTTATGTGCTAGATCCAAGCTACTCATCAAGGACCGAATTGTGTATATGGATATTTGCAAGGATTGCAATTTCTATCAAGTACAAATTGAAACACTTGAGCATATTTTCTTTCAGTGTACTTTCACATCCAATATTTGGAGACACATTAAAGTGTGGCTTGGTATTCAAAGATCTACATCTAGCATTACTAGTGCATTGAAGTAGATGAGGAAAGAAGCATGAGCCATGTCACGGCATAGCGAAGCCAAAAGGGTAGCACTTGCATGCACCATCTCCCACATTTGGACAGCACGAAATTAGAGGCATCATCTACAAAATTAAAACACATGTGATGGTAGCATCACAATTTGAGGTAGTATTTTCTACTGATCTTTGAGAGAATTCATGAGTTAAGATTTGCAGGAATGTTTTTGAAGTGCTTGTGAGCTTGAGAGAGAAAAATATGGAAGGTAGGTAATTGTCCTTCTCCCATTTTTTACCAGCATAGGGGATCAATGACTTGGCATGCAATGAATGGTATCGATTGCTTCATGGTGCGTTTGTTTTTGGAGAATATACACATTACATTTGTTGACTTATAAATTATTAAATACGAAGATAATTTACCACCAGGTATCATTATACCATCAACATATATACAAGGTTTATGTTTACCTTTTATCCTAATGTTTTACTTTCAATTTGAGAATATATCATCGAGTCTTTAGTTTCTCTTGATAACGGTATTTTGTACACTATCATGATTGCTTGTGTATGTCCGGAGTAATTATTTCGGCATGATTTTGATCAATATGTTTTTCATTTAAAAAAGAAAAAAAGATAAAGAGAGAGACAGAGTGAGAGAGGGGGGGAGAGAGAGAGATGGGATAGTGCATGTTTGTTTCTTGAGCCTAGGCCACCGATTCATAAGGCAACGCATCACATTATGCCGTATTTTTACTCTAAGAGCATCTTCAATGTATAGTCAAGGTCGAATGTCATGATTTAAAGTTCAACATGAGAGAGATACACAAAAAAAAAATTGATGAGTCCCATATGTTTCCTATTTTCTTTTTCTTTTAATCACTTTAATGTCTTTTGCCCCACTTTTTCTCTACTTTTTTCTTCATCGTGTGATGTGTAATGTCATATATCTACATTCTTTTTCAACATGTCAATCATTATTTTATTATTATTTTTGAATTTGTCTCTATCTCTCTCTTCTTTTTTGAATTTTCCTCTATTTTTCTTCACTTTTCTCTCTCTTCCCACTCGATTTCTCTCTCCTTTTTCTCTCTATTTCTCTCATGTTAAATTTTGAGCCATGACATTCGACCTTGACTAGGTATTGGAGATGCTCTAATGATTTCCATAAGCACATTTATGATTTAACCGTGTTTTTCAAAATTTTAATCAAAAAGAAGGGGTAATTGGCGCAAAAGGACCCTAGCGTTTGAGGATGTTTTACAAAAGGACCATATCGTTTTCAATTTGGCAAATTAGACTTCAACCTATCACTGTTCATGCGGAAAAGAATCCTATCGTTTTTTCTTGGTAAATTAGACATTAACCTATCACTACATGCGGCAAAGGACCCTCCGTCTCTTTCGGCCGAAACTGCCATTAACTCGTGCATATTCTTCCACATCCAGTAGCTTGATAATGATATTTATCTTTTAAAAATTATAATATGTTTTTTTCGCCTCTTATAATAACATATCTAATTATTATTGTTATTATTTATTATTATCATTATCATCTTTTGATATATTTAAACTCAGTGCTGATTTACCGTTAGATTTTTAGCCGTATCAGGAGATGATATGACATGTCAAATAGTACATGTCTAACACATCACATAAACGTCTGGTAGTATATCATTTTCATATTTGAACCCTATGATTTATAAAAATTAACATAGATGAATCTCAAATATGTCGCCAGACGTTTATGTGATGTGTTAAATATGTACCATTAGATATGATATTATAAGATATGGAAAAAACATACTGTAACTTTTAAAATATATAAATATCATTGTCAAACTACTGGGTGTGGAAGAATATACACGAGTTAACGAGAGTTTCGACCGAAAGAGACAGAGGGTCCTTTGCCGCATGAATAGTGATAGGTTAGGGTCTAATTTGCTAAGACAAAAACAATAGGGTCCTTTGCCGCATGAATAGTGATAGGTTAGGGTCTAATTTGCTAAGACAAAAATAATAGGGTCCTTTTCTCCATGAACAGTGATATGTTGAGGTATAATTTGCCAAAGTGAAAACGTTAAGATCCTTTTACACAATAAACTCAAACGTTAGGATCCTTTTGCACCAATTACCCCAAAAAAAAGTAAGCCACATAGTCAACTAATTGTTCCTAGTACAGAATTCAAAAACATAAGTCTGCCAAGTGCCATCATTCCTGATGAAATCGAGATTCAAAAGTTGGTGGCCCGATGGAAAATGGGGAAGCCGCAAAAAATATACAAGAAATGAAAGGTCGCACCGAGATTTAAACTCAAGTTACCGGATTCAGAGTCAAGTTACCGGATTCAGAGTCCAATGTCCTAACCACTAGAC
The DNA here is from genome assembly GCA_963692815.1 of Nyctanthes arbor-tristis. Classification (NCBI taxonomy): domain Eukaryota; kingdom Viridiplantae; phylum Streptophyta; class Magnoliopsida; order Lamiales; family Oleaceae; genus Nyctanthes; species Nyctanthes arbor-tristis. The sequence continues at coordinate 10,179 of CAVNYN010251599.1, forward strand.
CAGGGGACCATTTGTGCACTGAAATGCAAATTTCTTCTTATTATTTCCAACATTTGTCAGATTGTTTAGAAGTCCAGTATTTCTTGTAAAAAATTAATTAGTTATTATTATTTTTTATATATCCTTATTTAAAAGTACATCGTTATCGATAAAATTTTACTTTTCAAATAATATTAATTCAATTTTTCTTAATATTTCTCAAAGAGACTTATGGCCCGAATGAATATAAAGTTTTCAGTGTCGACTCTTTTTAAACCTAAAAAGTCTTGACTCTTTTTAAGCCTACAAAGGCTTAAAAAATACAAGAATGAAAATACAACCCCCCACCCCAACCCAAAAAAAAAAAAAAAAAAAAAGGAAAAAAGAAAAAAAAGCATGAAAAGCATAACAAAGTGAAATGGTCAAATTTGAAATGTTTTTTCCCCAGCGGTCAAATTTGATGAAATTTAAACCAGCGTAGCATTGATATTCTTGCCCTTCACTTGACCTTGATCCAATAAACGTTTTTGCAACCAAAATCATTATATATTCCGTACAAAACAGAGAATAGGTTTAGTTCCACAAATGTTAAAATAATAATAATAATAATAATAATAATAATAAAACACAATAAACAATCACTCTTTCTTCTGAAAAATTAAATGAAATATTATGTTATCTCAAATTATAAGGATTCAGTCGGGGCATACAACCCACTTCCAATAATTCACTATATAGTCATATTAGATATTTTACCCGTGCATTGTGCAAGAACATAATACCAGATAATATAAGTCATTCAAGAGGAGTAAACTTTATTATTCAAAAAATATTAAAGTTATAATCACTACTAGAAAATTATGTTTATTCTACAAAAAATCCTCCTATGAAATTAAATTTGTATGTAGGGTCATTTTTCCCATACAAAGACAATACTTTGTAGTCATATATACTTATACTACCAAAAATCCACCTACAAAGTCTCCTTTGTAGGCCGGGTAATCTTTTCCCTACAAAGAAAATTATTTGTATTTGTGCGTATTTATTCCTACAAACGTTCCACCTATGAAATTATATTCTTAGGCAGAGAATATTTTTTCATAAAGAATGAGTTTTGTAGTAATTTATACATAACTTGCAAAATTTTCACCATAGAAATTTAGCTTGTGGATGTCTCTAATATAAATAAATTAAATGATAATAAGATTAAAAAAATAAAATAGAAAAACTAATTAATTTGAGCAAATAAAAATTGGGAAAAAAAAAAAGAAAGGAAACCCACCAAATAATTTCCCTAATTATTTCAGCAAATAATTTCCCTCTTATTTTTCCCCCTAATAATAATTTCCCCCCTTTTCTTCTTTGGGCCCTAATTCATGAGCAACAGACGAACGTTCCAAGGCAGAAAAACTCTCCTCACCACACTTCAAATCGTGGGTTCTTATTCAATTCTTCCAATCGTGTATTCTTCTTCGTAGCCCATCTCTACGTTGATTTGGCTTCGTCGAATAGCTGCTCCACCTTCGTCTTGTGCGTTTGCTCCATCTTCAACGCATATAGTGAACTAAAGGTAAATTTCGTTTTCTATTTTTTCTCCTCCTTCTTCTTGTAGCACTAGTAATTTATTCATATGTACTTATAATGACAAATTAATAATTATTCCTTGAAATTAAGCCCAATTTTCCACAATCAATTGATTGCCCTGTATTCCAGTTTCAATTTTTTTCTTTAAATAATAATAAGTCCATGTTTATTTACCAATAATAATGCAAGATATATGCTTGGGAAGTTTGTGAGAAGAGACATGTTATAAGTTCCCAGGAAAGCCAAGAAATTGTTAGTCATTGTTCATTATATTATTCTTAATTATCACATTTGTCTTATCTTACTTCAATAAGATATGTTTTGAGGGAAATTAGCCAACATTGTTAAGAGTTAAAGATTGGCATGAAAGTTACTTGGTCAGAATGAGGACATAATTTTTACTCTTGTAGCTTTTTTTTTTTTTTTTTCAATGGGAAAATTTACTTTAAAGGGTCTAAAGTTTCGAATTGAGGCACTGTCATTAAAGTAGTTATAGCAACTAATACCAATATTTTAGTTTCAATGGGTAGCAATGTCTTCTAGCTAGTAAGCATGCTTAGTGGGAGTAAAACATCAAAGAAGGCTACTTAAAACTTGATCGATAGGATAGCTTAATTTTTCAAATATATATATATATATATATATATTTATTAAGCATGTGATTTTGTTCAATCTTTTATCCGTTCTTAATTGAATGAAATCACAGCATTATCTTCTCAAATTAGTTAATAGCTCTTGATGGACTTTAAGTTGACAAGATGCTAGTGTAAATTTTCCCACTTTTTTAGTTGACTAAAATTGTGGTTGCCAACAAACCAATAGTCAAATCACTTATAAAAGTGTATTTGAATCAGGTTTGTCACCTTTGGGCGGCTCAACTGCACCTCCAAATACACTAGTTAATATCCTCATAAATATACTATTCCCACAACTTGAGTCAGTAGTTAAAGCTATGACCACTGTCTGAGAATCGCCAGCTGAGCTGACTACTATCTAAGAATCACCAGCTGAGCATGTAATGGATTTCCTGCGGATTTTCTTGTAGAAAACTGCCTCTTTTGGCTTGATTCCTGGGTGGGATGTTTTTGGGTATGGAGATTGAACTTGTATTGCTGAAGGACTGAACTGTGTAGATAGTAGAAACTGCAATTTTTTTTATCTGCTGCTTATCTCTCTTTCGTCTTGGTGAAATTATAAGTGAATTTGTAGAGATAGAGAGAAGAAAATAGGCACAAGTTATTTTACAAAATAATTCTAATGCTACTGTTATACTATTTTAAAGATTCAACTTCTATAGTCCAATTTTAAAATCATAGAGATAATGGTTTAAAGCAATAAGCATATTTTCACTCGTTAATTTATGCATCTGGAAAACCTCTATATTCTTATCTATGCTATAGATTTTTGTGGTTATTAAATATTATTTAGTCCTGATGAGAAAATAAATGCCTTTATGGGTGTCATATGCAACAATTAAAAGGTTTCCATTGCTTATTTTTCTGTTCATTATTGCTTCTCCAATAGCCAAGTCAAGAATCCGTCGTTATAATTTGTTCTTTGCTAGTTATGTAATTTTCATTTTAATTCTAGTTTTTGTAATTGGCTTTATTTTTTCAATAATCTGCAACACTTATGTAATTAGTAACTTGTGTATTTTTTAGGTGGTGCCAAAAGAGTTTAGATTGCACAGCTTCCTTCAATTCAAATTGACCAAGGTCAGTTTCATCTTTTACTTTATCTTTCTAATTCTAATTCCCACGTAAATGTCAATTAGTTTAGAAGGTATCATTTATTAGATTCTTATATTTGCATTTAAAGTAATATAATATCAGTGTTAGTTGATTTTTTCTTATTTTACCATCATTTGTTCCAATGAAAAAGGAAGAAATTGCTTCGTTTAAACTAAAAATTTGATAGAGTAGTAGAGGCAAAATGTTGAATACTTAGAAAAAGATAGTGGAAAGTAAGTCAACTAAAATAATAAGTCTTTGAATAACTTGTCATCTCTTAGGATATTTGTTTATAAAGTGTATTTGCCTTCTTTGTACTCATTGCATAGTGTGGTTATGTTCAGAGCTTGAAGTGACTTTAGACTTAGTTTACTATCATTAACACTTAACATACACGTAGATATATTATCTTGATAAAAAGTTAGCATTTGGAGTTCTAAAAAGTAAGCATCAATCATCTCATACAAATGACCAGTGATCTTGTTATTACTCTTTAGTCTCAAACTAGTAATATCACCCGTGCGTTGCACGGGTAAATAATACCAAATACTATATCCCATTCGAATAGAGTACAAATGTTTAACACAAAATCATAAGAAGTACAATTTAACTTAATATAATAACTTGTTAAAGGAACAAATATAAACATATTAACTTAACAAAGCAAACGGTACATATTACATCCAATAAACATATTTTAAATAAATGATAAAGGGTAATACATGCATACAACATTTACAGTATAATCGGTTGTTTGACTTTCTTTAACACATATCATAATTTTTAGACCTTTTCAATTTTTAACCCATGAAATACCTGTATAAAATGGTCACTGATGAGTTAACACAAACTTTTTCTACAAAATGTACACGTGATCTATTTACCCGTTTGATTTTTTTCAACTTTTCTAATATGTATTAGTGATATGTAATGTTTCTCAATAAACATCTTCTAAAGACTAATACGTTAATATGTTAACATAATTTAATTAGTATTTAAAGAATTGAACTGTCATTACCACTTTAATTGGAAAAATCAAGAATTGGCCAGAAAATTAGTTCGATTTACCCCAAAAACTATTTATCCAAATATCGGTTTAAAAAAAAATTAAAAGTCACTTGAACTGGTCAAAATAGATTTAAAAACAGTAAAAATTAAAAAAAAAATCATATAATCAAGAGTCCCTTTCCAAAACTTTCAGGAGATATTGTTACAAAACCTCTCCCACCATGTGCGTGTGTATGGATACACGCCACGTATATTTGAAATACATATAGTGTGCATAAAACACAAAATCATATTATGTGAAGTAAAAATTAATTTTTTTCAATTATTTAATTAAAATCGATTTGACTTTGGTTTGAGTCAATTCAACATTTTCGACCCTTAACCTATCTTTTTTTCTGGTTCGATAACTTATCTGAATTTTTAGAACATCGAATTTGATAAACCAAGCAAAAGGCACATATTATAATTTAATTTAGAAGAATCTTAAACCTAACCATATGACACTAAAAAAATATCACCACTATATATCATTCCGTAGACCATTTCCAATTTATGAAATCATCAACCTTTAATAAAGAAACAAAACTAATTTGAAAATTCATTCATCACAGATGACATGTATTAGTAAATAATGAAGAAATCTCCCTTTAGAAATAGTCTTTTGAAAACTATACATGTTTGAAAGGGTAAATGGATCAAAAATTTCATAATGACCATCAAATATACAATCTATCCAATAAGAAAATAATATATATAT
>CAVNYN010251607.1:1919-43446 GCA_963692815.1 Nyctanthes arbor-tristis
TTTCTTCTCTCTTCCCCCCCCCCCCCCCTTTTTTGTTTTTCTTTCTTTCCTTTCCACTTTTTCTCCTTTTTCCCCATTTTAGCTTATCTTAAAAAATTCTGATAAACATGGTATCCAATGTCATAAAATTCAAATTTGTTTTCACCTTTTCGTCAATTATTCTCTGAACTTTTTATTCTGGTCAAATGAGATATACTCGTCTCAGAAATAGTATTAGTTAATTCTAGTTTTGATCAGGAGACAAGATTAAACCGGGATAGTCTCTAAAAATGGTCTTCTATATTATAGCAATAAATTTTATTTGCTCTTTTTGATTTTTGGAGTGAGTCGCGATGGGTGGAGGTTTGGTTTTTGTTTATTTTTCATTTTCCCCTAAAATTTAGAAACTAAGAGAGGTTTGATTCTCATTATCAATCCACATTATAATTTCACGTAGCACTGAGTTGACAACTGTTCATTTATAACCACAAATTTCAAACTTTCATTAAATCTACACCACTCATTTCATTTCATTATAATTTCTCATTATAATCCAATGTCAATAATGAGAATCAAACAGCCGCTAAAGCCATATTCAGTTAATGAAGGGAACAAATAAGTTTGTTCCAAGTTATAGCTCATCTACTTTATTAAGGGTGCATTTAATTTTTTTTCCATTTTCCTAGTATACCCTTGTTTAACGTTATCGTTAGATAAACCCAAATAAATGGTTGATGTAAATATGGTATCTTTGGAAGAACAATGCTATTTATCTAGTCTCCAATCTACTAGTTATCTGTTTATTGGCTCTTGAATAAATTAATGCTCCCATGAATTTTTGCATCCTCCACCCATCCCCCGATGTAGTGCTGTCTGGATACCAGTTTCCAGTCTAGATAAATAACATTACTCCTTTTGAAAAGGGGGAAAAATTTTATTACTTTTTCAGTTACATACATTGATTAAAATTTTTTGGCCTGTGTGGAAACAAAAACGAGTCTAATTTAGTTGGAGGTAGTACTTATTTTCCTACCTCTATAAGATGGATTCTGATTGGAACTAAATGTTAATTAGAAACAGAATTCATTTAGAAAGGTTGGTGAAGCTGATATTGATTATTGAAGAACTGATGGTTAACTTTCAAAAGTTTAAGAGGACCCTGAGAATTTAGCAGGCAACAATATCCAAAATTGAAATGTAACTTCCCACTTTTTTAAGCATAAAAAGTAGAATTATTGCCAATGAGGCCTAGGCCATTTGGTTAGGGGGCTCTGGGTCCTAGGTTCAACTACCCTATGTGGGGGGTTTTTTCTACATTTTATTTGTTTGTATTTCTGCGTATGGAGGTTTGTATTGTTGATTTTCGCCACTGATTTGAATTCTGTTTAAAACAAGAATGCAAACCTAATATTTGAGCGAACAAGCCATGATGGAATAACACTCGACTTATATATTTGAAAGTTAAATCAATAATTGATATATCGAAAATTCCAAATTTCTACAAATAAATCTGTTACTATAATTTTCAGCTTAAAAACTGCAAGAATTTAAATAATATTGCCTCAAGAAGGGAAAGAATAGGTGTCTACCTGCAGTGTGACCTCTATTTAAGTATAATATTTCTTAAAAACTGCAAGAATTTAAGTAATATTACCTCAAGAAGGGAAAGAATAGGTGTCTACCTGCAGTGTGACCTCTATTTAAGTATAATATTTCTTCAGTAAAGAGGATTTGTACAGTTTTGTGAAGAAACTTGATCCCACCGTCTTATACCTTTCTAGTTGCTTGCTTTTCCTGTTTCTTCTTTTCTCTTTCTTCTTCTTTTTTTTTTTTTTCTCAACACTGAAGAGATAGTTTAGCACCAGTTGAGCAATCTGAAGAGGAACCATCAATTTTGAGAAAGTAGTTGGCATCATTTATTGATTACTGTCAGCTGTCATTTTAAATTCTACCAGAGGGTCAAATGCTTACAATGATTTCATCAAAATTACGAGTGTAAGGTGATATGTAAGTTTGTATAGTCCTGATCCATTATAATAACTACACTGTAGGTTTTTCTGTTGGAATGTGGTTTTATTATTTTGGTTTTGGTCTTTTGGGCGAGAGGGATTGTGGGGAGTTGGGAGCTTGCAAACAGTGTCAACAGAATAAGCATTAACTATGGTACAAGTCCTTTTCATGGTTTGGCGGTCTGTTAAATTGTATTGTCTTTTGCATTTGTGACTTGCAATTGTGCACAATCTTTGGTTTATCTTGGTGACAGCTACAAATGTGTAACTTCAACATGGAGATGAATGAAGTGAACATTCCATTTTTTTTTTTCTTTTTGGTAGATTAATACACTGCTCTTGTGGCCTAAAAGTTATTGCTAGATTCTTTTTCAGGATCAAAGAAATATTTGAAATGCACGGCACTGTTTAGCGGTCCAAATGAATTTTGCTCTTGTGCACATGAAGAACGTAAGTGCATATTGAAAACACGAAAGTTTTGAAAGCTATGAGTTTTGTTGTGTATTTAATTTGGATAATGTCTAGATGAATTTTCAAGACTCAAAATATTCTGTCTTTGGCTTGACATGCAGGAGTCACTTGATATGATGATTTACGTGGCTTACTAGCTGAAATGTTATGGGAGCTGCTGGACAAATAAGAAAAATGCTACGTTCCTGAACTAGAAGGCTGAAATTATGTTTTGCGGACTGAAGCATATGCCTAATTTGAGAAGACTAAGAAAGCAGGTCATTGATTTTGTCTTCTAACAGATCATTTAGCTACATATCTTGCAGATAGCTTGCTTTTGAATACAATTCGAACTTTTGTTTGATTTGGTTACCTTTTCAAGAATGGAATCGCTGGTAATGGTAGAAATTAGCATTCAACAAATTTCTGGCTGTATAGTTGTATCAAGTTTGTAGTTTGTTTACCAGTCAGCATATTATTTAATGGAAAGGATATAATAGTACTTTTACCATATCTAGCCGCCTTTGTTTTATGGGTTGTTATATTCCCATCACAATAAGTTATTATATTCCCATCACAATAAGTATTTGGGTAATTATATATCTACTAATTTTTTATTTCTCACATCACATTTCTTTTTTTTCCTTAAATATCCTTAAGTTTACATGAATAACCATGTTTTAACCTTTAATATATTAAAACTTCTTTCCTTTTTATGGAGTGATGCTATTTATCTATAGTAGAGATTGGTCTTCAATCTAGTTGACATCATTATATTGGGATGAGTGAAGATATATATTAAATACATGAGAGCATTAATTTATTTGACATTCAAGAAGAAAATGATCTCTATTTTAGATAAATAGTATTTTTTTTTTCATTTCTTTTCATTTTTCTTTTCCCACCACGCCCATCAATTTGACATTTTTTGTCTCCGCTTTTAACTTATTTTAGTACCATCCTCCGCCGATTTTTCCCTAGTAAATTGGAGTTGCAAGCTTTTTTGTGAATTTCCACTTGGCGGCATGATTTAATTACTTCAACGTGGAAAAAAACTACATTCATGAAGATGTATTGGCTCTTTGCCTTTTATTTATTTAATTTTTTATATCCTTTATCAAGTTGAAAATTTCACTCAAAACAATCAATTTTATGGTTTATTTTTGAGTTGTGATAAAAATGATTACTTAATATAAATCAAAAAAGAATCTAACTGATATGCAGATTAAAGGTTAAAATCAAAAAGTCAACAATCTACAAAAACATACACAATCTTTAAAATTCGAATACTTGTAAATTATGTGATGGGCATGGCGAGAAGAATTGACCGATTTGTAAGTCAGTTGAATTGAATGAGGTATGTTAAGTAGATGGTGGTGGAAGAGAAAATCAAGACAATAAAGTATTTTGGGAAAATTATATTTTACTATTTTTATTTTTTAAAACATGAGTTATAATTGTAAAATAATTGTGGTGTTTCAGTTAAAATTACAAATAATTTGTAATGGATTTAGAATATAGTGGGGCAATAAATTCTTGTAGTGGTAATATAGTTATTGTAAGTATTTTCTACACTACATTTTTGTTATTTACTTAAATATCCATCATTAAACTGACCTTATTAACCTTTCTTAAATCCTTATTTTGAATTTCCAAAATAAACATTATTTTAACCTTTTCTTTTTTCTTTATATTCTTCCCCAATTCATTGTCCACGACTCATGCATCGCATCGCTCGATGCTTTTCTTTGATACACCGGCTTTAATTCCTTCAATTTTAATTATTGATGGACGATGGTGATTATGTCCCCCCCCCCCCATTTTTTTTTTCTTTTTTCATTTAGTCTTGGCATTTTTACTCTTTTCTTTTCTTTTTTTTTTTTTTTCATCTAGTCTTGACATTGTTACAAAACATTCAATTCAGTCTAAAGAATTTCACGTCCAGCAATTTGACATTTATTTTTCACTTTTGAATAAAACCCAAAACAGAAATTTGCAGTAATAATAATAAAAATTAAAAAATGTAACTCTTTTAGCCTTGAAAAGTTCAAGCAAATAGAGAGAGAAGTACATGATCTTTAATTTAATGGACAGACAATGAGACAAACGCGAGGAATTCATAAGTGTTGAGAGTGCGGTCTAGATTTTCACTTTTTTCGGCGATAACATGAAAATTAGAGATGGTTGGGTGGGCAAAGTGTGCTTAAATCTGGTTGATCGGTGGGAGGAGACGAAAAAAATGCATTTAGTGGTATATGTAGCGCATATTGTATTGTTGTTTAGAAAAAGAGATCAATGTAAATTCACTCTGGTGTTTTCATTGAGAATAATGCTATATAGTATCAGCGGCGTTTAATATCAGTTTAGGTGACAACTAATGTGGTATTAAATGATAAATGAAATTAAATACTTAAATAAAAGACTCACTTAGTTCAACTTATCATTTAGTGCCGCGTTAATATGATGTCAAACACTATTGGTACTAAATAGTATTACTCTTCTTTCTTGTGTCCTTGACGCAATATCCTTAACCCTGGTGCGCATACTTGCTTAATCTTGTATAGCTAAATTAAGAAAAATCTTTGAAGTAATTATGAGAAGAATACGGAAAAAAAATGGTAATATAAAATTTTAATAACCTAAGACACAGGAAATTTTGTCATGCATAAGGGAAGTATCTAATGATGATTCGCGTTTAATCCCTTGTAAACGTCTTTTTTTTTTGGGGGGGGGGGGTGGGGGGGTTTCTATTTATGACTATTATTATAACTAGTTGTATAATTGTGCATTACGCAGAATAGAATAATTAGTAAAAATAAAATGTGTGATAATTTAAAGAACTAAATAATCACAATTGTATTGCGTACTACTCTATCATATACACATATTACTAATAATTACAATTTTATTGCGTACAATTCTTCACTTGGCACAAAACTAATTAAATTGTTATTCATATAACAATTTTCTTAACAAATAAAAATGAGAAATAATGATGAATTATTTAATATAAATTTAATTTCACGTTGACTATGAAAACCAAGAAGAGCATACAAAATTTATATAAGTCCAAAATTACCCTATACTCATATCTTTGTTCAATAAGGATCAGTATAAGAACTCTAAGAACACATTTAGAGTGCGGATATTATTCATTTATTAGAATGAATTATTTACCGCATATCTTTGGAAAAATTATTTTTCGAATCTCATATAATGTCATACATTCTTTAAAGAAATCACTATTCAGTAAATCCATTCTAAAAAAATCTAATGTACACACCCTCTTATTACAAAAGATCAAAGGGAAGCAATATTACAACAAAGGATAAATTTTATATTATTTACCTATAACATTAATTTTTAACTACTTTTCACTCCAAAAAAAATTAAAAGAATTTTTATTTTTGTTCTAAATTATCACTATCAAATATTATTACTGTTGTGTCTACCGGCTAAAATTTTTATCAATATATAGATTCCAATAAAAAATAATAAATTAAATAACGTAGTAAGCATATAGTCATATGTTTCATTACATGTGATTTATGATATTGAATTGAATTAAAGTAAAAGTTTTGAAGTAAAAGTTTTGAACTGATTTAATTTACTTCTTTACTATTACTATTATTATGGCATCAATATCACGAGTAGGCATTTAATCAAAATGATAAGGAAGTCCTAATAACTCAAGATTTAAAAATTTGTCTATCAACTATTAAAATTTTGAATAAATTTAAAATCTTTCAAAATAGCCTAGAAACTAGCAGAATAGATGTACAAAACACTAACGGATAAAAATAGTATAAAATTGGAGATTAATTTGGAGGTTAATTAGGAATGTGTGTGTATATAAATATGTATGTATGTATGTATGTATGTATGTATGTATGTATTGAAAAAAAATATAAGGTTAGAGATTAACTTGCAATCTCTAAACTTATATACGTATATATAATATATATTAATATGAGAATGTGTATAAGATTGAAAGCATATAAAATAAAAGTATATATAAGCGGGAGAGATCGGAAGAGCACACGTAGATATATATTTTTTTTTTTTGGGAAAAAAATCTCGACTCGAAAATCCAAACACAAGATAAACTTTTATTATATATATATATATTTATTTATATAAATATATATTATAATATGTATTATAATTACGTGCTCTTCCGATCTCGAAGCCAAGCACTTTTAGAAGGATGTGTCAGATGAGTGAGCCGTATAATAAACACGGCTAAATCTTTTATATATGTTTTTTTTTTAATTTTTTACAAGGAACAAAAAAATTTCTCCAAATTTGAAAGGGGCCTAGACACACCATGGACCCCTCTCCCTCCGCTAGTATGTATATTATATATGTGTATAAAATAAAAAATATATATAAACACATAAAAGATATTAGAGATTAATTTGAAACTTAATTAGTTGGAAATGTGTATATTATATATATTATTATTAAAATAAAATAAATAAAGGATGAGACATATATAAATAGGATAGTGTTTTTAATGAAAAAATTTGTATATGGCCACTATCCTACTTTAATATTATATATAAGATAAAATTGCTAATAGAAGTGCTTAGGTGGATTTAATATGCCTAGTTGTCATTAATTTATTAGGAGTCATACCACGTAGACTTATAAGATCGTCTTACCGAAGACTCTGTGCAGAAAGCTTGTTTTTGAACTACGTTGAGCAATAAATAACAAAGTGTTGAGGAAGCTGGTGAATTTAAGAGAGGAGCAAATAAGAGAGATAAATGTGTCCAAGACAAAGATTTGTGGGGAAGGAGAGAGTTAATATCTTATGGATGTTCCCCTCTATTTATAGTATAAGATTTGAATATGTGATAATTACAAGCATTTAATTCTTGGCTAATAAAAGGCCTTTATAAGTATAATTAGCTGGTGTTAAATATCAGCTTACTGGCTCATTGATAGCTGGCATATGTCGTACAAAAGATAAAGACTAACTTTATATTAAATGATGTCGTACTTTAACCTTTAAGAGATAAGGTTGTGCAAGTTGACTTACAAGTTGTCTTCTAACTGGTAACAGTGACTCAAAATCATTTACGTCAAGAGGTCAAGAACCAACCGACATGGCGAGGTGACCTGGTACTCCCTAGCACACACGTGCCAGCTCATCAACTTGTGACGTGGGGTTAAAACTTTTGACCTATAATGGCTTGACTTTTGACCTTGAGACTTGGTACCAACAAATGACCACTCAAGAGTACTGCTCAAGACGCTCATGAAGAGCGGCCTTGAAAGATCTCATTATTTAGCTTCTTCAGCAGGCAGCCGTTTAGGGGAACATTTTGAATTTTGAAATTCCCACGTCTCTAATACCTATACAAGGGTTCAAGTTTCGATCAATATTTGTAGAGTTGATTATCCCTCTCGAAAACGTAGATTTGAAGTGGTCTATAATTTACTGAGTACCCAGTATAACTCACGCGTAGCCCGCGTGGCAGCCCTTCACTTGTCAGGCGCGTCTCGGGAGAAGGACGCATCAGTCATTTTGAATGATTGCCTACTCTTCATTCCCTGAGGCTGTTTCTTCGTCCTCTATTTAATCCACCCGCCATTTTATCCATTTTTCTTTCACTTTGCCTTCACGATTTTCCCCAGCTTTTCAAGAATCTTCGAGAGTCTTCAATCTTCGAACAATTTCTTTTCGAGTTCCAAAACCCTTTTTAGATCAGGTAACTATTTTTCCCTTTTCCTTGGGGTTTGCAAGGTTTAGGAGTTTGCGCATTTTTGCTTCTGGCAATCCCTAAACATTAACATAATCTTCTTGAGCTTTTTGAAACCAAGAATGGAGGGGGGTGACGAATCTTGGGTTGAAAACAGAGGGGATGAGGAGGTAGCCATTAGTGTCCAGTAGACTATGATGAGGAGGAGGAGGAGGAAACAATCTACGAGATAGAAGATGCTTAGGTGGATTGGATAGAAGACGAGGAGGAGGAGGTCGTTGACAACGAGGACATTGCTGCTACAGGCGAATAGGCCCCCTTGGCTGCCTTTCCCATTGGTGGGATGTCAGTAGCAAGGATGGGTTATACTATGAGGTCCCCTCGCACGGGTACTAGCCGATGACCTCCCGCTGTCATTGGGCCTGAGGTGGCATGGGCTAGTAGGCATTTTCAATCACAAATCAAAGAAGAGGACTTGCACATGATCAGGTAAAAGTATAGGATCCTAGAAAGAGTCCAGCTCTGGCGCCTTATGAATGGAAGCGAGCTTACTGTCCGCCAATGGGCTGCATGGCAGTGAACTCTAAGATGTTCGAGTCTGATTTAGGCTACCACTGTAGTGACCGGAATTTTTGTAAATAAAATTATTATTTTAAAGATCTCAAAGAATTTTAGCGTGCCGCTACCACCTAATTCGTTATTTCATAGTTGATCACGATAAAGGTTTTAAAGAATCTGCGTCGCTCGTCTAATTTATTTTAAAGGAAAACGCGAGTTTATAATTGAATATCTAGCAGAAGTCCAATTATTTATTATTTTGGAAAATTCGGGTACGAAGAATTTTATTGTAATTCCATTTAAAGACAAGACATTCTTTTGGTCTTGAATCATTTTGTTTTATTTTCTAAAAACCATATGGAGGCCATTTTAAGCTCAAATTTTAAGTCCAAGTTTTATTTATTCAAGTCCAAATCTCCTTTAATTGGGTCCGAGAAATTTTAAATAATCCAACTCCATATCATTTAGAGCCTATGTATTAAGTATAGCTCAGCCCAATTAATTTCTTAAACCCAAATTCGAATTTAAGTCTAGCCAAACAAGCCTTGGACTAATTCTACCACACTGATCCATTTGTTGAGGAGACACGTTGAGATTACAGATTTTCAGATATTTGCAACATCATCTTGCAACTGATTATAACGTTCCTTTCCCAGATTTTTCTGAAACATAACTTCCGCAATCTTCCCACATTCACCTCTTCTCAACTATTAAATACAGAAATCAGAGCACATTCAGCAAACAGAATTTCAACAAGAAATCAGAACACATTCAGCAAACAGAATTTCAACAACACACTCAAAACATTTCCCTGCAGTTTACATTCATACCACGTTTAGAAATTCTACAAATTTATTCATACATTCAGAATTTTAGCAGAAGCATACACGCTCACAACTTCAATTTCATACATTTCACAAGCATACCCATACCAGAAAATCCGAGACACAGCTACAATCATACAATTACCATACACTTTACAATTTAAGCCAAACGAAATCACCCTACGAATTTATTTACAGAGACAAATCCAGCTATAGCCACAGGTATACACACACAACTGTCACTACATACGCACACACTCGGCTAACTTCTATCAACCTGAACCTTGACTGCCACCATTATTCTGCACCAGTCGAACAGCCTCGACTCCAACCCGTCCTTCCATCCACCACTCCATTCATCAATTCAAAAAAAATAAAAATAAATGAAGAAATAGAAAAACAGAGCCGCAGCCACTGCCGGCTGTACACCGCCGCAACCGCCACCGCCGGTCGCTGGCCACAACCACCTTGAAGCCCAGAAATCTCCCAAATCCACCAACTGAAACTAGAAGTTAAAAGCCCAGAGTCTGTGACTTACCTTCCATCGCCGAAAAACTCCATTTCAGGCCGGAATCCTTGAACCCGAACCTCCATTCGCGAACCCAGACCGCCTCTTCACTGACCTCGAACTCGCGAACCTCAGCCAAAGCCTTTCGCGACCACCATCTATCGGTCGAATCCCATCGCTTCGAACCACTTGCAGCCAAACCCGCGACTCCATCTCGGTTTCTTGAGCCGCAGCCCTTCGCGAACCCAAATTCGTGAACTCCTCTGTCCGGCCAAACCCAAATTGATCTCCATTGCCGTCGAACCTCTCCATCGCCCTCCCCCTGGCCGTTGAACCTCCCCCTAGCCCTCACTCTGTCTCTGAATCTCTCGTTCCCAATTTGGAAATTGGGGATTTGGGGATTTTAGCTAGTATACCGCAACCCCGCGGTGGGATGACCGTAGGGCTTGATTAAATAGTATATATAAAATAAGTTAAGATACGGATTTCGGTTTATCCACTAACCCCGCCCACTTATAACGTGACACACACATAACTAACACACGTGGTGGTCATGTGCAGATCACGTCTGGCTATGTGTGCGCCACATGAGAAGTGAGCGGTATAAACCCGTCTAGAGTGGGTGGGTAAACAAAATTAATAAGATACTTTCTAATATAGTATATCATTTTTGTCACTCACTTATCTCTCATTTATTAAAGGATTGTTTACCACTAATTCTCATATAATAACTCATTCTAATATCATTTACTTTAGTTTAACATGCCTATTACGAGAATTACGCAGAGTTCGACAAAATTATGTTCATTTTTAATAACAAATATAACAATATACTTCTATGATGATTGTATTTGTGAACTCAAAAAAATACACTTAAAATTTGTGTTGCACACTCGATGGATATATGTTTTAATAGACTGTAATGATTAATATAACATGTATTTTTCATCATACGAACATATTAGAGAATCCCAATTTACCTTCAATCGAAAAGAATGAGTAATACATAAAGACATTGTCATAAAAAAAAATTTATGGATGCTTGAGAGTCAGTGTTTTATAATACAAGCATTCTAGAGTCATGTGAGATTAAAAGCAATAGACTGCCATATAAATCTTCTTATGAAAAACTCAAAATCAAGAATTAAAAAATAGTCCCATTGCAAAAATGATAGCAAAGAATGTTCTAATAATTATATTTACATGAAACCTTTACATATAGTCATGATACATGCAAAGTATGCTACACATCAAGTTTCGCTTACATAGCCAAAGGAGAAGTAACCAATGTGGTCATGTTTATAGTAGCAAAGTCAGCGAAAACATGATTGTATATGTACACTTACAAACTAGCTGTTTAATCATTCACCCCAAAAACATTGAACTTCCTATCATAGTACAATCATGCAGCAACGACGCTCTTCCGATCTGCTATGAGTGCCCATTTATGGAGGCAGCAACAAGGCATAATCATAATCACCCCACCAGACAAGACGACCTGATTTTGGTGATGAAAATACAATTATATTGATGGTAGGAAAATGCATCCTAGTCCTTTCGCCCAACCAAAAGCAAAAAATCTGCGTAACATGAGAAGTAGAAAACTATTATTGTGCAAAACGTAAATAAACATCTAAAAGAATGTCTTCTCAAACACAAGCAGAAGCAATATTTATTAGTCTTAAATGATTTAGTTAACGCACACATATAACTGAGATGAACCCCCAACTCATGCACTTAGGAAAGATGAGCTTTAGTTTTCAAGCCAAAGCATTTTTAAAAAATCCAGAAACCTTGTGAATTAACAATTAAGCAATTTTCACCAAAGGCCACAAGTAACTTAAATACTTATATCAGGAATATGCCACCATAACAAAGCTCATTTCTAAGTACCAGTTGTAAAAGAATGAAATTATTATGAAAAAATAATCCATTCACCATACAAATGACAGTATAATCTCTCAAATTCATTTTATGAACAACACATCACATAAACTAAACGGAGAAACCTAGAGAATAACTCAAACCCATTATCTATGTAACATATAAGCACTAAAAATGATAGCATAATATCACAAATTCATTTACTCAGCAATACACCATAAAGTAAGAATAGAATATTCACCATGTAACATGGAATTCACAACAAAGCAATAGATAAATCATAACCTTCAAGAAACATCATTCCTCAAGTTAAATACTAAACTAAGCAGACTGGAATAAAAATTCGTATTCCTAGATCATGAATAATCCATAGAATTAAATCATGCAAGCTAAGAAAAAAATATTACAATAACACAGTCTGCAAAACAATGAAAATAATATTGAAATTATAAATAAAAAATTTTCGGAAATCTAGTGATGCAAGCAAAAGATTTTAAATGAAAATTAACCATGGCTATGTTGATTATGGAGTCTAATTCATCCCATGCCTTGTTTAATAAAATAAAATGCTAAAATTTGTTTATTCGAGTTAAGAAATCCTGATCTTTATATAACCAATAATCAGAAAAAGAGATGCCCCACACCAAAGCGCCAATCACCCGACTCCTTCGTTATCCCTCTAGCTCAAATTTTCAAAGCAAACCACTTACAATTCCCCAGAATGCTCTAGCACCTAACAAGTACTTACCACCATCCCTCTCTCGAATTATGGCTCAGTAGTTCCCACCATCCTTTATCCTAACATAACCTGCATTGTTGACAGAATACTAGGTATACTATAGGTCAAACACCTTTCTCACTCCAGATCAATTTGTCATCCCAAAAGTGGCTCAAGTAGTCATAAATCTTATATATGGTTCAAACCTAGAAAGTACTCCATGCATATCATTATCATTGCTCCAGCTTTCCCGGTTTCAGCTTTCACAAATACAATTCTCTTTAAAGAAGCATATGCCGAAAAAAGGAGGAAAGACGTAAGGCATTCATAGTTATGTTGTCATGAACTCAAGGGGAAAAAAACATTATACCAGTAATCCTTGAGGAATTATTAAATTGATTTCTATCCATGTACATTTACTGCACAGATGTAAAACATTGATCATTAAGATGCAAAAAGAATACAGAGACCATATATTCACACAGAAGGAAAAATAATAGCAATGATGCTTACATGTACAGTGTCTTATAGCGTCGTAATTACATTACAAACTCTCAAAATCACTTGAAATTGATAAAAATACAGTAGAGATTCCCAAGAAAAAATTAAAAAACCTGATTTAACAACATTAAACTAATCCTTAATCTCTATTCGGATACATTAAACTAATCTATATTGAACAACAATAAATAGAGATTCATTTATGTAACAACAATAAACTAATCTCTATTTGAGTACATTAATCTATTTCGGCCCGTCTTTAATTAGCTTGATTTCTAATTTAAAGGTTGATTCACTAAGATGCAACAAGAATATAGGCCCCATAGATTCATGCAGGAAAAAAAACAATAATAATAATTCTTACACGTACTTTGTTGTATAGCGTCATAATTACATTATTACAAGCTTCGAAATTACTTGAAATTGCTTAAAATACAGAGGTTCCAGAATAAATTTGCAAAACCTGACGCATATCCAGTATAGTGATGTGGCTTCCTTGTCTCATAGTATTGACCTCTTCACTATATCAAAAACTACAAATGATACAAAGTAAAGGCTTAATTAACAATAAACATCCACTGTATATTTTTTATAACTCTCAAACATGTAACATACATTTTCTAGAGAACTTAGGCGTTCCTCTTCATGTCGCCACCCTTTTAGACCTTCACATTTACCGATTTTTTGTAGTCTTTCAAAAGAAAACATAGGGTTAAATGCTAAGTCTCCCAACTTTCTTGTTCGAGATAATGCAACAAAAGTTATGCCAAGACTTTCTTTGTCACCAATATCCAACACAGCCTTGTCAAGAGTTAGACCTTGACTTTTATGTATCATGATTGCCCAACATAAAGTAATATGCAATTGTGTTCTTTGGCAAGAGGTTCCATTTGATGCCTTCCAATTACAAGTTATCGGTGGAATGGATATTGCTTTGCTTCCTTCACGGAAACTAATGCCACAGTAATTGTCATAGTCAACCGTTATAGCAAGAGGTAAATCACATGGTGACTTACAGTTTAACGCATAGACAATATCCACAACAATACCCATTGATCCATTAACAAGCCCTTGACGTGTTGCAAGATTAGCACGAAGCATGACATGAGCTCCAACTGATATGCATAATACCTTCTCCAAACCCTTTGCCTGATCTGATTCAGCTGATGAAGCACATTTACAATTGTTCTTTGAAACCAGTCGTGCGACTGGACTTCCAAGATGAGTTAATCTTTCTATGTTGTATTCATTAGCAGACTGTTTTGCAGGAAACAAACGTAGAGCATGTCTAAAGCTGTACATTTCTTTAGGAGCAAAGATAGAATAGTCTCTAGTTTTGAACATATGCCAATCATTGATTGTAGAAGTCTCATCAGTACTCAATCGGTGTAAAGCATCTCTAAAAGAGGGTCTGCTCATTCCCTGCTCGTCGAAATATATATGATAGTCGAACACACTTTGTAGTGACCCGAAAACTTTAATACTATAAATTCTAAAATTTCAATTTCTTAAGTCGTGTCGCTACCAATTTCTTTGAATTTTAATTCTTTAATTTAATTTAGTTATATATGATAATAATGATTTATCTTATATAAGATTTTATTCATTTATTTACCATTTTATTAACTATTTAAATAAGTTAGTATCACTAATATTTTGAGAATTATTTTAGTCATTTAACAATTCAAAGCATTTATGTATATATATCATTTCATTTCATTGATTTTTTATTTTTTTTATTTTATTTTTTTTGTGTTGAGCAACCTCTAGCACAAAGGCCTTAATCCATTGTGGCCCATGAAAGAACTCTTGGACCTTAATCTAGGAAACTTTGGCCACAAACAACTATACTTTAGCCCCAAGCAATAATATCTCAGATTTGTTTTTTTTTTTTTTTTCCACAAAGATCTTCATAGTGTATAAAAGCCATTTTCTTCAATCCATCTCATTTGGCAACCCTAGCCACTTTCATAGGTAAACTAGCTCTTTCTTTCATCTCCATTTTCACTCAACATCATAGATTAATCACCATCATCTTCATAATTCAAATACAAAGAGAATATTCGTGTTACACTTCAAGTTCCAATCATACATATAAATGACTCAAGTGAAATTCCTTCTTTTACATTTAATCAAAGACACACACACACATACACCCCTTTGCAAATCCATTTCATACATTCAACAGATTCATGGAAAAATAATATTTGATACATACACACACAGAGAGAGCTTGTTTTCAAAACAAGCATTTTTCCTACATTTTGTCTACATTTTTCAACATTGAAAACACCCAAATTCAGTGAGCAAAAAGAGAAATGGAACAAACACCCACCACCGTACACTACCACCGCCGTACACCACCACAACCACCACTGTCGACTGCCACTGCCGCCAACACCACCACCATTTTCAACACCAAAACTTCACCCATTCAACTCATTTCACAACTGGAAACCTAACCCGAGCTTTTACTTTCATTTTTAGGCAATATAATCCAGTAATTTTTCAGATTTTTGAGGCGAGTTCTTGACCGAGCAACCGCTGTTTTCAGCTCGGATCCGCCATGCTTGTGCCAAAAATTGCCCTTTGCGGTCACTGTCGTCGCGTAGGGGACCGAGTGACGTGTTCCGGTGCAGTCTCGCAGGCGATGGCTTCGAAATCTGGCTGCTCCTTCTCCTTTTTGTGCTTCTACGTTTAGACCAGAATAGGGGTTTGGGGGGTAAATATAAGACTTTGGAATATTTAATTTCAGCCCCCAATGTTTTAAACTGATTTATTTAAGCCCTAAGTTTTCTGTTTTCATTTAAGTAAGCATATAAGTTTCGATTTGGTTACCTTTTGGCCTCTGAAATTTTGATCCCTTTCAGATGGGTCCAAAAATTTACATTATGCTTATTTTAGCCTATAAACTTTTTTTTCAATTAATTTAGTCTCTCATTTTGGGATTCTTCCAAATTAGTTTTTAAAATTTATAAGATTTCAATTTTAGTTTATGTTTAGACTTTATTTATTTAAACCCTTAAATTAGTTTATGTTTATTTTTATTAAAGCTCTAATTTCCATTAAATATGAGATTTAATGACTTTAGCTATTTAAATGCTAACTTTTTAGATCATTGAATTTTAAGGACCTCTAAATGAGTTTAAATAAATTCATTATTTTTACGCCTAAATTTTAGTTAATCCTTGATTTCCTAGTTTTTCATAACTTTTGGGTATTAGCCACATTATGCACTACACCCTTAAACATTTCATATAGTTATTTTACTATAACTTAGTTTTAAAAATAGTTCCTTTTTATGAATAGTTCATGTCACTAAAAATCATAATTTGAGTTTTATATTCCTTTATAGGCGAGGAGTGAAGAATGAAGTGAGCAGACTTTTGCCCATTAGCTCGACTTGGTGAAAATTGAGGTATACTATTTTCTAAAGATATTTTCCAAAAGTAGTGCTAATATTAATTGATAGTTCTATGAATGTGTATATAGAGTGTGATTTATGTTCTTATATGTTATTTGCATGAGCTTAATTGCTTTATGCCTGAGACGAGATGAGATGAGAATTTTGCATATGCTTTACCGCTATGCATAGACTTTGCATGCATGCTATGACGTTACTATATGTGCTAGTATTTTATATATCTTAGGGCATGAGACGAGAGTCGGAAACCTGCATTTACCATATGATACTTGTTTTCAAGTAAAAACTATTTGAGACTTATGAGATGTGAATTGCATTTTTATGTGTATATTTGTAGTATATATTGTTTAATATTGGCTGAGTCTACTGAGTATTTCCATGAAATACTCACCTCTTTCAAAATTAATATTTTACAGATTTAGGGTCGGAGGAGACGCCTTGAGCAATGGTGGCTTTCAAAAATAAATTAAATTAGCTTTATTTTGAATGATTCGAACTTCGTTTAAGTACTTGGAAAACTTTTGATGTCGTGTGAAACAGTTTGACTTATCACTAACAAATTATCTTTTATATTATTACTCTTGAATCAAGATATTTTCTGCCTTATATTCTTGATTTTAATTAGAAGAGAGAAAATTATTAACGTCTCGGGTACTTAGAACCCGAGGCGTTACACATTTATTAAATTCAGAATATGCCAATGAACCACATTGTTGCATATGACTTCTTTTACCCGCATATAGTGCACTATCAAACACAGGAGGTAGCTGGCGCATGTCACTTACCAACATAACATATACACCTCCAAATGGTTCATATGTCCCGACAGCGCAGGTCAACATTGGCAAACATTGCACATCCTATCATACTGTATCCATCAATAATAATCAATCTGGTATCCCTGAAGTCCTCTTGCATTCTCCTGCACTGATCGCCACCAATATGAATATATGGTTGGAAAGGCTTTCTTTTTGCACTTATGGCAAGTTCATGGTGGATAGTAGAACCACCAATATTAAAGGCGGCAACTCTAGTTGGAGCCATGCCACGAATTGCTTTCTTTGATTTGAAAAAAGTATATGCAGAATGAACAATTGCGTGTATGAGTGTTGACTTTCCAGTTCCTCCTCCCCCTGAAATAATCATGTGGAACGGCCTTTGTTCCTTGAGTGAAGCCAATACGTAATCATAAGCCAATCGCTGCTACACTGATAATGCAGAGTGGTGTACCAACAATATGGCTAGTGTCATCATTAAAATCCTCCCTAACACCTAAATGGGTGTGGATAAAATTTCTCTCTATTTCGATGTCGGGATATTGATTTAGACCTTGTACCCAATCATGCTCTATATCAAAGTTACTCAATCCCAAGGCAACACGTTCCCCATATGCAAACATTGGACCCACAGACGCCGCAAGCATCCACTCATCCCGATGTTTGTTATGCGCTCGATTTGACCCCTCAGGTTTCATTCTTGGTCATATTGGTCTCAAAACTTTCAGTCAAGCCGATTTCAGTCCCTATTTTTTTTTATGTTTAAGTTGATCCAAAAATGTCAATTTTATCTATTTTTTTTATCTCTCTATTTTTGAAAAACACTATTTTTGTCCCAAAGATTTTAAAAATAAATTTTTAGCCCTAAATTTGATTAACTGACGTTTTAGTCCAAAACATTCAAAGTTCACTATTTTAATTTCATACTTTTATTTAGCTTTAAACATTTTCAAATTTCTAACATTAATTATTTATTTTTCTAGATGAGGAGCATAATTTGACTCACGAATAGTCTGTCTTATAGCTTTAACTTGAAAGGAAATCATATTAAGGTAGATTTCCTTACTAAAGTTTTCAAAGTTATATGCACACGTTTTATGAAAAATATGATGCAATTATATGTTATGTATTTATGCATGTGCTTATATAATTTATGGAAATATGGAAAGTATGCCCATATAACTCACTTTAATCGGGAGCCCACAGACTAGCTCACCTTAATCGAGAGCTCACAGACTTAGCTCGTCATTTTGACGGGTCTACAGACATAGACAAACTTGTTGAAAAAAAGCCTACAGACATAATTTGCAAGTCTACATGTGTTTAAATGAAAAAAAAGTCCAGTACTCCAAGAGTACTGAATTCGATACTTCTGACCAATCAGGGATCTACGTGTGGATTCAAGGGGTTCAATTTGTTATTTAATTTGGGCCTTGAATATCACATTTGAGTTCCTGATTTGTCAGGAGTATCGAGCGCTCAGTATTCCTGGAGTACTGAACTTTTTTTCCTGTTTAAATGGCATAATATGTATTGTATGTTTAAAATTTAGTGCGAGGAATTTACTTAGTGTTTCAACCCCTTTATTGCAAAACATTTCAGGTCCTGGAACTGACAGCGACTCGACCGAGGATGACAATTGAAAGAAAACAATGAATAAATGTTTAATTTTTAATGTTTTTTGTTATTTGAATAATTATTGACAATGATATTATTCCAAAGTTTGAACATTCTGTTATTGTTGACTATGTTTGTATTTCAGATTATTGAACACTGGATTTTATGAAATGCTATTTTAGTTTATTTTAAATAAAAAAAACTTCCGCATTTATTTATTTAAATATCAAATTTTCGTATTTTTTAAAAGAGATAGAATAGATTTAGTAGCGTCTCGAATGCTTAACACTTGGGGCGTTACAACCGCTCCCCTTGGTAGTGGCTAGGTTCATCTAGTTCTGGGATGCAGCTTCATCTCAAATCATCCCAATGGTTGAAATATTTTGATCAGCTTTCTAGCCCTGTGGTAGGAGAAGGATTGTGGCTTTCCATCTCCTACCAGCTTCCTTCAAATCATATCAGCGGCTTATATTATTCACCACGTTATTTGTTTGGTGCTCAGATATTGTTTGAACATTTCCACTCATGCTTTTTTTAATAATCATGTAATAATGTGTAATACCATATATTAATAATTTTATTTTAACTTGATCTCGACGTTTTATCAAAGAGTTGTAAAAAACAATCACGAGATGAAATCAAAGTATTTATTCAAAGGAGTAATGCTACACTTTCAATTTGGTTTACCAATTAGTTCACCGGTTTATATACAATTTTAACCCTAAAATATTATTACTCAAATTATTTAAATACCTTAATTGGTAGTTTTACCCTTCATATTAATACACAGCCGGTGAACTACTTGGTAAACCAACTTGAAAGTTTATCATTACTCTTATTCAAGAGTAATGCTACGCTTCCAACTTGGTTTACCAATTAGTTCACCGGTTTACAATTTTAACACTAAAATATCATTACTCAAATTATTTAAATGCCTTAATTGACAGTTTTACCCTTCATATTAACACACAGCCGATGAACTACTTGGTGAACCAACCTAAAAGTTTATCATTACTCTTATTCAAGAGTAATGCTACACTTCCAGCTTGGTGTATTAATTAGTTCACCGGTTTACAATTTTAACTCTAAAATATCATTACTCAAATTATTTAAATGCCTTAATTGACAGTTTTACCTTTTTATATTAATACACAGTCGGTGAACTACTTGGTGAACCAACCTAAAAGTTTATCATTACTCTTATTCAAGAGTAATGCTACACTTCTAGCTTGGTGTACCAATTAGTTCAACGGTTTACAATTTTAACCCTAAAATATTATTATTCAAATTATTTAAATGTCTCAGTTGACAGTTTTACCCTTCATATTAATACACAGCCAGTGAACTACTTGGTGAACCAACCTGGAAGTTTATCATTACTCTTTCAAGAGTAATGCCACACTTCTAGCTTGGTTTACCAATTAGTTCACCGGTTTATAATTTTAATCCTAAAATATCATTACTGAAATTATTTAAATACCTTAATTGACAATTTTATCCTTCACATTAATACGCAATTAGTTCACCAACCCGGTAACAAAGTTGTTAAAATCGTGATTCAAATCGTAGAATCGTACACTTCTTACGATTCAACCACACCAAATCGATCCAAATCGCAAGTCTATAAAATCGTAAATGAATAGTACGAAATAGGGTAAAATCGCGCTCCTATCCGATTTCTACTATTCCTTGAAAACACTAATTTTTTTTTTCACTTACTGCTCCAAATCTTGAATTGGGTCCAATAGGGGAGGAACTTTGGAATTGTATTTTGGAAAGGATGGCAAACGAAAACCAAATGCAATAAAGAAGAAGAAGAAATGAGAGAGTGGATTTTGGGAAGAGAAGAACTAGATGCAGACTTGCCGACTTGCAGATAAGAAGAACGTAGGGAAGAGAAAGACTGGAAGAGGAGAGAGGGTTTGAAAGAACTGTTTAAAGTCCCAATGCCTTTTCTTTTTGGTCGAAGTTGCCAGCTTTCTTTCTGATTTTTGACATTTCCCAAGCCTTATAATAATTAATTATTATATGTTTATATTATTATAATATTATTATTGACTAGCCCATTATCTTTACTTTAAAAAAATATCAAGCACGCAAACAAAATTTTTTAAGCGCACTAAAATTATTTTTAAAATTAAATCTACAACACAATTATGAATTACGTTATAGGCTATTGTTGCATTTGTTTTTTAACACTATACATATTGTTCTTACTTGTTATTTAATTATATATTTATGGTTAATTTTTTTCAGATTTTTTATAATTTTAAATTAATTTTTAGTAGAATCTTACGATTTACGACTCGATCCACCGATTCGATTTTCAAAAGCCTTGACCGATTCGATCCAAAAATACGATTTTAACAACATTACCTGGAACTTTATCATTACTCTTATTCAAAAGTAATACTACACTTCCAGCATGATTTATCAATTAGTTCACTAATTTATAATTTTAACCCTAAAATATCATTACTCAACTATCATCTTTGAACCATTCCAATTGAATCAGTCATCAAATCTCCTAAAGTCCACCCATGCCGTAAAAATACTACGTCCTTTACATTTTTTTTTTTTCTTTTTTTGGTCATTGTCATGCAAGTTTGTCCAAACTATTCAAACTTTCAAAGCTTGGAACTGAGGCATTTATTTATGCAAGCCTAAAGCCTTTGCTATTATATATCATCATCATCATATTATTATATTATGTTAGTTTAAAGTCAAATTTTGAGACTACAAGTTTATTAAACTTATTATTCGGATGGATTCAACTTTATTTATTTATTTGTTTCATTTTTCCCCATCTCTCAGTGGTTTGCGTGCTTGCTTTGAAGAAATTGAATCAAGACCACTTTGTCTTCTTGAATAAGTTGTTGAGGGGTGAATATAGAAATTTTATAAGCACGGATGGTAACTAAAAAAAAAAAAAAAAGAGTTAAATCTTACTTAAGGTATGTATGAAAAATCTATTTGCGCATCTAGTTATACAACTAATTGTACAACTTGTATACGTTGCATTAATTTGTGAAATCTTGCAGCATGATATTGTATATATAGGAATCCACTATTGCCATGTATTCACTTTTATATAGCTAGTTGTAGGTGTCGCAACTTCTCAATAAATAAGAACGGAAAAAGCTAACTGTAAAAAATGGTAAACAAAATGTTTGACAAACTAACAATATGACTTATGTAATTGCCAGTGATTTAAGAGTGACATAATGTATCGAAAAGCAATATTTTAAAAATCCAACATTAAGTACGATAGATTATATTTATTTTTGGTAGAAAAGTTATATAACGTAAATGACAGATGAAGTCACATGGAAGGCTTAAAATGAATTCAAACATGGTATTAGAATAGAGCACGCAATTGACCATAATGTTTCATACTAGAAAGTAAAGAAAGTGCAAGCCATATAAGAATGTGTCAAACTGTGTCTTGCCCAGAACCAGCGGCGGCCGGCGGGCATAGGGCGCCGTTTCATCTTGATTGAGTTGTTAAGCTAAGCAAGCAGCAAAAAGTTGGCAAATATGGAACAGATGGATTCGGGGGAGAAGCGGCTTAACGAGCTGGGATATAAGCAAGAGCTTAGAAGACAAATGGTGATTCCTTAAAAAATTTCGTAGCCTGGCATTGGCCTATTAGCGAAAACTGTGAATACTGATTTGTGTTTGATTAATTGCTGCAGACATTGTTTAAGACACTTGCAATCTCGTTTTCGACCATGACACTCTTCACGGGGATTACTCCTCTCTACGGTTCGAGTCTTCAGTATGCAGGGCCAGCTCCTCTTGTTTGGGGATGGGTTGTTGTATGTTTCTTCACTTGGTTTGTATGACAAGCCATGGCTGAAATTTGTTCATCCTTTCCGGTTTGTTCCTTAAACTTGATCAACTCTTAGCAGCAAGTTTTGCATTTGTTCCCTGTTACATTTCCTTGTGCATTACCAGACTACAGGTTCTCTATATTTCTGGGCTGCACATTTAGCCGGCCCCAAATGGGGACCCTTTGCGTCGTGGTGCTGTGCTTGGCTTGAGACAACAGGCCTAATTGCCGGTATAGGGACACAGGTATGTCTTCACAGTTTCTAAACTAAGAATAAAGAAAATCCTTCTAAAATACTTGTATACCAATTTGGGTATAGGGACACAGGTATGTCTTCACAGTTTCTAAACTAAGAATAAAGAAAATCCTTCTAAAATACTTGTATACCAATTTGTGTAGTGGAGTCTGACTGTAAGATTATATTGGAGGTTGTAAAATTAGAACAGGGGGAGGGAGGAAGGGATGGAGGGTGTTAAGGGAAAATTACCATATTGAATAGATATAAACTATGGAGCAACGTGTAATGGCTGGAACTACTCCTCTTAATAAGACCAAAGTTATAGTAGACGGGATTGACAGACATTTTAGCCTTTTTTGTATGAGCACGGGAGAAAACATGCCTTCAATTGATGATAGTGGATTTCTAATGCCATTTTACTTGTATACTGATAGGCTTATGCAGGATCTCAGACTCTGCAGAGTAAATCTGCAGAGCACCGGTACAAATAAAGACGGAGGATATTTTGCTCCAAAATGGCTATTTTTGTGCATGAACATAGGCCTTACAATTATATGGGCAGTGCTGAATACATTTGCTCTGGAAGTTACTGCATTTATTGATATCATATCAATTTGGTGGCAGGTAACCCTTGCATTTTTTTCTTATCTCAATTTCGTCAATCATGCAACGTAAAAGAAAGGAGAGTATTCGGCTGCTAAGAGGAGTAAGACAACATGGAATTTACCGAACCGTCCTAATTCATACTTATTAGTTCCACTTTTGCAGGTGATTGGGGGATTTGTAATAGTTATCATGCTTCCTCTTGTAGCCCTCACTAGACAGTCTGCTCTTCCGATCTCTGAATTTCAATTGGCACCCGAGTCGACAGGATATCAAGCAAAGCATATGCGGCCGTTCTCGCTGTTCTCGTGAGCCAGTATTCACTTTATGGATGTGATGCTGCAGCATATTTGACTGAAGAAACTAAGGGTGCAGACAAGAATGGTCCTATAGCTATTCTTTCAAGTATAGGGATTATTTCAGTATTTGGATGGGCTTATATATTGGCTCTTACTTTTAGCATTAAGGTAACCTTTAAATATATACTGTCCCTTTGTATACTTTCTAGGTTGATCGCTTCACGCCTATTATACCAAAACGTGCCCCATTTTACTTATAGAGAAAAGAATCTACCGGCTACCCATTTTGTGTATACAAAGGCTAGATTTCAAGAAAACTTTTTCACTTCAAATTTTCATTGTGCTTTGAGGCTGAATTTCACAGAGAAACTACATTTTCTGCAAGTTTCCTAGGAATGGAACATAGATTTTGATCCAGCTAGCCTGCCTGTTTCAGGATCCAAGCTATCTGTATGATACATCTAATGAAACTGCTGGAGCATTTGTCCCAGCTCAAATACTGTACGATGCATTTCATGGACAATACCAAAGTTCGACTGGAGCAATTATCTTACTCTTTGTCATCTGGGGTTCATTTTTCTTTGGTGGGCTCTCAATAACTACAAGTGCAGCCAGAGTGGTAAGTTTCTTGTTATTTCCCATTTTCTACCGCGTTCTACCGATCCCATGGTTCATGATGCCATTTGTTTTGAACTGCGATGAACGAAAATTACAGCATAATCTATGAGATTTTATGTTTTGTTATACATGATGATGTCTTCATATTGCTCAAGGTTTATGCTCTATCAAGAGACAAAGGAATTCCGCTCTCCTCAATCTGGCGACAAGTCCACCGAAGTATAAAGTCCCATCCAACGCTGTAAGGCTTTGCGCCGCCATCTGCATTCTTCTTGGACTACCCATTTTGAAGGTGAACGTAGTCTTTACTGCCATAACATCCATATGTACAATCGGATGGGTTGGTGGCTACGTAGTTCCGATCTTTGCCAGATTAGTAATGGCCGAACAGAACTTTAAACCCGGACCGTTTTATTTGGGTAAAGCAAGAAGGCCTATTTGCCTAATAGCCTTCTTATGGATTTGTTACACGTGCTCAGCTTTCCTTTTGCCAACATACTATCCTATCAGTTGGAATACATTCAATTATGCACCAGTTGCGCTGGGTCTGGCTTTAGGTCTGATACTGCTCTGGTGGATACTGGATGCAAGGAAATGGTTTAAAGGTCCTGTTAGAAATATTGATGTTCAAAATGGAAAGGTTTGATTTTGATAGTTATTATTATGTTGATTAATTAATCTTGTTTTGTTTTTGTTTGATCAATCAATTTGTGTTTGCTATTTTTGTCTAATCGTCATTCATAATATGATCGTGACTAAAATTAATAATCGTTTATGTGGATTGTCTACTAATCACTCACTAAGTGTGTATCTGGTTGAATCTCATCAGACGTATTACGGGAGATCGGGACTAGGTTAGCCAATGGGGAACCTAGTTTTTAAATAGAAAAGGGTTTACGACTCTATATAGTTGTATATGTTCCAATTGTAGCTGCATTTTGACAGCCCTCTAGACTGAACAAAATTGATACAGAAGATTACAAGATCATATTTCCCCTTTAAAAAAAAAAAAAATTCAAAAGCATTTTAGAAAGTTTTATTAAAAAATTTCCCACCCCATGTGACGTTCAAATCCAGATTGGGAAGTTTTGTTACAAAATTTTCGAGAGATCGGAAGTGGTACTATCCTATATGAGCTGTCTTCAATTTGCTTGATGCCCATAACTGCTCTTCAATTATAACTGATTTTGTCACTATTTTTTCTGTGGAAACAACGCAGACTTCTTTAATGATTTCCCTAATTAGTTATAAAATCACAAGAAACCACATATGGTTTCGTGAAACCACATATGGTTTCTCACCTTTTCATAGCTTAACAGGAATCAACGTTGTTTCTTTAGAAAGTTCAGATTTGTCCCTTGTGTAATTGTTTGACTTAATACATTGTTAACTTCCAATGACAACCTCCTTGAGAATGCGATCTCTTATGGAAACGAAATGCCACCAATGTGCGTATATCTTTTGTTCTCTTCTAGATAGTTTTTGCCTAAGCCTTTCTTTTCCCATTATTTGGGCAAGTCTTATAGCCTTGAAGAAATATTTTGCTTTGCCATAAAAACTTTACATAATTTTTTACACAATTGATGTGTGCCTTGGACTAGAATTGATTTAAAAGTAATGTGACGTGGGAAAACATGATCATATAAGTGCGGTTGTGTAAAAATTTACGTTAATTAAGACTTTTACGATTGTCTTTTGAATTTGCCACCTCTTTTTCTCTATTCCATTCCATGAAGCTTTTTGACTTTACTCGTAAAGACCTAAAATTGATATAACAATATATGTATGGTATCATATGGTACCATATAACCATATAAACTAGCATGATTGAAGCATGCCACATGAACCATGTGGTATGTCTCGATATACGTTACATGACTATATGATACCATATGACCATCTCGTACTAAATGGTGTTACATCAGGACTGCATGAAAACCGTTAACTTTTACCTTTTCATCTTTACGTTGATATCATTCTTAAACAATTTCTATGTTTCAATCTTAGAATCACAAAATAATCTAACTTTATACCATAAAAATCGAATTATTATTATGGGAGAATAGAAGACCCAAGTCAATGTGTTATTATTATTATTGTAACGATACATTTCACCATCTGTGTTCCTAATTTACCCTTATTTAATGAGTAGAATATAAAATTGATTATTTTAACTAAATATTAACTTATAGTAAATGAGTAAAATAATACAAATATAAGACTTTGTAATAATAAAGAAAGACGATTATGTATTTGGGACATACTAAAAATAAATAGTAAACTATATACTTGGGACGGAGTGACTATGAATCTTTTGTGTCAATGGCAATAGCTAGAAATCCTAAATTTCAGCCTAGTCTTTTTACTTCTCTTTTTTGAGTGTTTATTTATTGGTGAATACGTGAATACGTGTTATGCAAATTGCATATCCTCAAATTTTCTATTTTATTATTATTATTATTATTATTATTATTATTATTATATATATATTGTTAGATTGTTTGTGCTTAAATAACAAATTTTATAGTCCGAAAAAGTGTTGCAGTGATTAAATTTTCACATTCCATTCCATGCAGGAGTTCTTGGGTTCGAATCATACATGCGCCTCCTTGGTTTCTCTTCCCCTATCTCTCCTTTGAATAATAATAATAATAATAATAATAATAATAATAATAATAATAATAATTCTGTTTTGGTAGGCTAAATAATTGAACAAGAAAAACTCCATACAAGAAATTGTTATATGGTCTGAGATGCTCGTGTTAAAGTTGCCTACAATTATACCAGAAAGCAAATTCAAATGGATTGATGTAAGCGGACATGAAGAGAGAATTTCAAATTTGCTACTGTAAATAATTCAACAACCTATGAATTGGCTATCTCGTGAAAACTAAAAGGGTTTCATATTCAATTAAAATATAAGATAGTTACAAGACGACTATTTATAATAAAATAAGACAAATCCTAAAATGTAACATAATAAGTTAAAGTACCAAAAAAACTCATAACAAAAATATTTAACCAAATAATACTTCTAACGCCCCCGTCAAACTCATGATAGTCATCATCAAGAGTTTGCCAAGAAGCACAAGACGCACTAATTTTTGACACTTCATCTCCAAGCAAGGTTGAGGCAGGTCATGCGGTCTGTGAGCTCAACTTGACAACTCTTCATCACAATAGGAGCAAACAACCATATCCAAGTGTGTAAATCTTCATGATAATGGAAAGAGATCCAAATTCCCAACAGCCAATTCCATATATACTGGACACCAAAATTGAGAACCAAGAAGAGCGAACCAAATTCCAATTTCGGATATCAATTGAACCAAATTAGAGAGACAATTCCAAATATATAGAGACTAATTCACATCGAGTTCCACCTCAAATTAACCACAAATGAAATCACTCTCAATTATATGCAATGTCCAACCAAATAACTAATTTAAGCCCCATAAAATCAACCAAACAAGAGCTTAATTAAACTTAATTTGCCCGCAACCCGTAATTGATGCATCACCGAATCCTGATGTGAGTAACCAATTCCAACCATATTGGACCAAATTGAGAAGAAGAAAGAGAGAACCTAGAGCCAATTCCAGATAAGTTGGACCAAATATTCAAAAAGACAATTTCAATATGTGGACACTTATTCACACCAAGTTCACCATAAATTAAGTAACCAAAAATCAAATCGCTTAACTATATTAATTAATCCCTTTAAATCTAATTCTCCAGATCATCCTTTATGTCCACGTATACACCCCAAACCCCACATCGATAGAGAGAGACACCAAATTAACTAATTGAGACAACAAAACTCTACGGGCATGCTTGTGCAGAGGTCATATACAAGCATCACTATCAAACTCCCATATAAAACAATAGACAATATTTCTATAAATCATTTTTGTGCTATCAAATAATTTTTTTTTTTGTTTTACATAAGACTTTTGTTCAATTGTTTAACGAGTTCATCATCCTCAGAGGGAATGTCTAAATCCCATACCTTGAAAATATCTGTAGTTAATGGCCCTAATTTAGACTCATCAGAATCATCAGGAATATGAGGAGTTGGCTCTAAAGTACTTTCTGTTAGGACTTTATTCAAAATGCACCATAGCGCAGATGCAGGACAAGTTGAAGGGTCAACTCCTTCTAGATGTTGTAATCCGCCAAGGTTCGTCCATCTTCTAGCTGCTTCCCTGCAAATATGAGCCTTTGCTGTCCAATGGAATGCCTTCCTTTTCTTGGATCTTTGCTTTCACGTTATCAATTGTATTTGAACTCTCCACCTTGAGGGTTATAGTTTTCGCTGTTAATGTCTTCACAAAAATCTGCATCCAATCGCGCAACCTAAGCACGAAATGCAGAGTCGACTCCTTTTGGATATTATAATCAGCCAGAGTTCTTCTGTCTTCCAATTGCTTTCCAGTAAAGATGAGACAGCAGCCAACAAACAAATTCATAACACAAAGAAAATATGAAATTCTGCAAAGAGCACGTATCGATTCCATTGAACCAGGGACCACTTTAGATATGCAATTTGAGCCAAGAACCAGGGACCACTTTGGATCTAGGCCACAGCTGCAAATATTCCTCAACAATTTTGTTTCTAGGCAATCTAGCACTAGAACAGCTTGACAAAGGTCACTACAACAACAGAGTTTAACCAACTAGAAAATATCTAAAAAATAATAAAATGAGTTCACCAAACGAGCGTAGATCCAATTGGAAAAATGAAGAAATCGAAGATAATAACAGAAATAAACGAAACAATGCGATGCCGCTCGCCAGAGAATGAGAGCAAATGTGAGCCCAGGTCAGCAACAAAAGTGTATTGAGATGGTGAGGCGTGGTCTTGGTTCCTCGTCGTGATGAAAACCGATATGGAGGTGTAAACGGAGATAAATTGATCAGAGTTTGAGGTCGGACACAAATGTAAATGCTATAAATATTCTCTCTCTAATTTCTATTATCTAGACCAAAAAAGCTCTCTCTTAATGACACCATAAAGCCTATGTTTATAGGCGAGACCTGGGGTGCATTAGGAATTTTATACACCCTGTTCAGACATAAAACTAGTTTGACTATACTAAGTATGATGTTTGTTCAGTTGTGTCCGAATAAACAATTAACTGTCGATGCTTTTCTCGTGGTTTCCACACGCTTCTTTTCGTCATCCTGATTGTCCTACGGGATCTGCTATTCCGGATCGGCGAACCTGGATTGGCCAAGAATTGCAGATCTCGTCTCACACCAAACAGGCCCGTATAATCATTTGACAACTTACCAGGATTAGCCAGACGCGTCCGATCTTCCTTTGTACCTCTGAGTCACTTAATCGGCGAATTGGTATCAACAATTACCCCATCATGTGTGGTTACTCGGGTTAGTCAGGTGGGTACACGCGAATGATGCTTATACAAATTGGTACAGACAGACGGCGGTCATTTCAATCCCTGACGTCAGCGCTTAGACCGTGTCAAAGGTCAACGACACGTGGCGTGCTATGATTGATTTGTCAGATCGTTGGTTTGCATTTTGGCGGCGTTCAGACATGCCTAATGGTGGTACTTCTGTGGTTCGAGAAGCTTCCTTTCTAATTTCATGTCTTTCACTTGTAAATAGTGGGTCACCCCCTCATTCTCCCATTTCATTTCTTCGAAACTCTCTTTGCAAAATTTCTCTCACTAGCCGATTAGGTGTTCTGTCTGTCCATCTTCATTCAGGCTTTTTGATTACCCGTTGATTTAGTAAACGATCTTTCCTTCTCTTTATCTTTACTTTCTTTGTGATGTCGAAGATCCGAATCAAGTACTCCCAAGCTTCATCACATCAGTGGTCTTCGGTCGAACAGGAGAACGCTAAGACCAAACACAGGCGTACTTCGGGATCGGGGATGAGGGGACCGCCGAATCAGGAGCCAGGAGCGACAGTGAAGAAGATCTCCAAGATAGCTGAGAGGAGATCTACAAAACAGAATATGGTGGCTTTGGTTTTGACTATCAATCTGGTCCCATGCCCTTCTCGAAGGTCGAACCTGGTGAGGAAGAAATCGTCAGAGGTGATGAAGTTGAAACTCAAGTTAAGGTACCATTCAATGCCGTACCCCTCCACGTTGTGCATAGACAGCGACCCTACTGGCAGAGAACTATCCATCAACATCTAATCCAGCCCCAAAGGGAATTCCTTGGGCCACCATTGGTCTACAATCTAGAGTCTGAGCTGCTCAACTTGTCGCTTGGCACAAGAAATTTGAAGTTCCGGATGACATTGAGTTCGTCCTTCCTCAACCTGGGGATGAGATGCATCGTTCGCCACCTGGCTGTATAGCTTGTACGAAAGGCATATTGGATGCTGGTCTTTGTTTCCCCCTCCTACGGATCATGACTAACTATTTTCGGTTCTTCGAGATGGTAACCGCTCAGGTCACGCCCAACAGTTTGAGGATGATCCTGGGTTTATCATCCTTTAGCAGGATCTGGGTGAATCGATGCCCGCACCCAAAGTCTTTAGCCATTTCTACAAGTTCAAGAAGGACAAAGTGGGATTAGTCTTTTACTACGCCATCATGCTCCAAGGTCTTAGAAACCTAATCAAGCGTTTGTCAGACTCGATAAAAAATTGGCCACTGAATTGGTTTTGGGTCTCAGGAGAGTAGAGATCAGAACCTCGTGAACCAGACGACTCTGCTGTCCCTGATAAATTTTTCATTTATAGTGAGTTGCTTCCGTATCGTGATTTCACCATGACAGGTGCTTAACTTTCTCTTGACATCCTCTTTTTCTACAGGGAACGTGAAGCATAACCATATAGAGGATAACTTGTTGGGGGACAATTGTGAAGGGATCCACTACAAAGAACTCCTCACTGAGGATAACCAGTTTAAGGTTAGACTCACCACATCACTTGACTTTGGTCTTTGCTCTACTCCGGTCCGAAGAAAACCAAGTCTGGCTAATCTAGCTTATTCTTCCTTTTGAATTCTAATACTATATATCATCGTTTTTCTTTCAGAGGATGATATCACATATCGGCCCCCAAAAAAAGAAAAAGTGAAGAACAAACTTACCCGGAGCCTGTTGAAGAAGAAATGGAAGCCGCCGCTGCCCTCTGAGCTAAAAAGCTAAGGACAACCGCCCGACCAGAGCTGAGAAATCTTTAGCCATTGGTTTTGAGGCCACTCTTCTATCCTCCGATCCCAAGAAACGCCCTTCAGATCAGGTCAAAGTCCCTCCTCTGAAAAAGACTAAGGGACATGGGTCTGTGGCACCAATAGAGAAACCCGACCAAGCTACCACTCCTTCTGGCACCAAGATGAAGTCGAATAGGTATTATCTATCGGTTTTCGAGCCAAGGGCAATGGAATTTTCTAAGATGAAGGGGAAACTTTCCCGGATCTACCGGTATGCCAGGTTTGTCACAGTTCCTCATGCGTCCGATCTGGAAATGCTTTTGACTAGCGTTAAGGGGGCTTATGAAGTCGTTCCGTGAAGCTGGATCAGAAAAGACGAACAGATGTTCTAATCGATGGATAAAAGCCATAAGTTCAGCTTCATCCCTTGCTGGCCTGTTGCTTTTAGGTCTCACGCACTCACGGGCCAAAATCAAGCATGTTGTCGAAAACACTAAGAGGCTGCAAGATGAGACGGACAAGCTGCATGCCGAACTTGCTTCCTTAGAGAAGACACTTTCGATGACCGAACATGCATATGAATCTAAGAAATCAGGCCGGCCTAGGGATCTCCTGAATTACATCTCCAACATCAAAGTCATGGAGGCAAATTAAAAATGAAACATAGACAAGCTTCAAACGGAACTCAGCCAAGCTTGAAATGCCGTACATTAGGGGTATGTTTCCTATGTTAAGGCCTTTCACAAGTCAAAGTTGTATGAAGCCGATCAACTGGACTCTTTCATTCTCGGCCAGAAGGACATGCTTCAAAAAGTGAAAGACCTACTTCCAAATACCAATCTCAGCCCTCTTGAGAAAAGGTTCGAGGAGCAGAGGCCCCTACATGAAGATATCATGGTTTAGGATGAGGAACTTAACGAGGAAGCAGCTCCAGAGTGCTTTAATGGACGAACTCCTATCGTCCATATTTAGAGTGACACTGAAGACGGCCAAGCAAAGGATATTCCTGGATGTATCGGATCAGAGGACCGCCAAAACAAAGCCGAGCTTACGGGTGAAACTGAAGTTACTAATCTGGGTGTGAACTGATTTCAGCTACCCTTTTTTTCTTGCTATTTCCATTTTTGATTTAATTCACCTTATCTGGGTTTCATTTTGCAGTCGATGGTATTGTAAACCTCCTGTGTTGATTATCAATTCCTTTTATGGGCCTTGTAAGATGATTCCGAACTCAACACAGCATTACTTTCTTTCTTGCTTCATTTCTTCCGTCGAACTTCCGATCCCGTGTTTCTTCTCAAACAAAGATCTCGCTGGGGACGGGGTCCTGGTAGGGAAAATATTTCCGATCCCAGTTTAGTCATTTTCTATGTTTTTCACATGTATCGACCGGCCAAATATGGATTATCACGTCTCGGTACTGGTCAAAGTTCTCGATCCTGTAGGTTTACAATTAACTAGAATGAACTGCCAATATGGCGTACCGATCTGGTAAAATGATTTGGCCAAGATAAAACAAAATAAAATTGTGACCTAGTAAAACAATCTGACGAAAATAAAGTAAAATAAAATTGTGTTTGATTGGGCTGATCCATAAGTCACAATCCTATAAGATTATAACTAACCAAGATAAACTACAGTTAACCCAAAGGTGTCTAAATTTTGTTTAAGTGTTGGGTAAGATTTTTTCAAGATGTGCACGGAATCCTTTTCGGTTTATCTTTGTGGCCACTTGGACGTGTTACTTAGAGCGACTTCCTAATCGGCTCTCTTCGGCCAATCCGAGTATATCTCTTAATCTTGCATCTGCAGGGGTCCATGAAAGGAACCGGATCGGCTATCTTCAGCCGATCCG
This sequence comes from Nyctanthes arbor-tristis, assembly GCA_963692815.1. Lineage (NCBI taxonomy): Eukaryota > Viridiplantae > Streptophyta > Magnoliopsida > Lamiales > Oleaceae > Nyctanthes > Nyctanthes arbor-tristis. The sequence continues at coordinate 35,459 of CAVNYN010251607.1, forward strand.
AATATACTTTTTTGTTTGATTGAATCATGTTTCAGTTCGTCAACTAGATCAGCATATTTTTGCCAACTAGGTGGCTGTGATGCGGCTTGCTACCTATGTTAGCCCCAATTAGAGGTTCGCCACTGGTGGCGGAACTCTGATTTTCATATGGTATGGAGCATTGGTGCTCTAGGTGGGCTAATCCAGCCTAGTGAATTGAGTTTCCTAATTGGGCTCCACGAGCCTTGTTTTGTAATCTGGGGCGGTTTGCCCCAGTAGCGGGCTGATCCAGCCTCGAGAATTGAATTCCCTGATTAGACTCAACGAGCCTTATTGTGTAACCTGGAGTGCGTTTGCCCCAGTGGTGGGCTGATCCAACCTAGGGAATTGATTTCACTCAATGAGCCTTGTTGTGTAACATGAGGCGCGTTTGACCTAGTGGCAAGCTGATCCAGCCTAGGGAATTGAGTTTTCTGATTGGGCTCAACGAGCCTTGTTGTGTAACCTGGGACGCGTTTGCCCCTGAACCAGCTTAGGGAATTGATTTTCCTGATTGGGCTCAACGAGCCTTGTTGTGTAACCTGGGGCGCGTTTGCCCCCGTGGTGGGCTGATCCAGCCTAGGGAATTGATTTTCCTGATTGGGCTTAACGAGCCTTTTTGTGTAACCTGGGGCCCGTTTGCCCAAGTGGCGGGCTGATCCAGCCTAGAGAATTGAGTTCCCTGATTGGGCTCAACAAGCCTTGTTGTGTAAGATTCATTTAAGCAAATAACATTATGAAACATAAAAAGATTTTAATTCAAAGTGGTAAAGCAGATCAAGCATGCGTCAGGTGTGATTACACGTGTCATTCAGTCACGTATGAAAGTGCGTTCTGTCCTAATTTATTGGTAGTATTTTTTTAGATGTTCTGTATTCCAAGGATGTGCTAAGTGTTTCTCATTCAAATGCTCCAAGCAATAAGCTCCGTTTGGTAGAACTTCGGCAACACATAGTGGTCCTTCCCATGGTTTTTGGAGAGCTCTCGGAGTAGGATGTTTGCTTTTGAGAACCAGCTCTCCCATATTGAATTTTCTGAGCTTGACTTTGCAGTTGTAATGCCGTGCATTCCACTGTTTATAGGCAGTATTTTTTAGGTAGGCCTAGAGTCACCTTTCATCTACTAGGTCCAGTTCGGCTCACAACACTTGATCATTTTGGGCCAGATCATGGTGCAGGACTCGATATAAAGGAATGCCGATTTCGAGTGATATCACCGCCTCTGTGCCATAAGCCATCAAAAAAGGGGTTTCCCTTGTTGCTGTCCGTTGGGTAGTGCGTTAAGACCAGAGTACAGATGGGAGTTCTTTAGCCCAAGCCCCTTTTAGCTTTTCCAATCTAGTTTTTAAAGTCTGCTTGATAACTTTATTCACGGCCTCTACCTGTCCATTTGTCTGGGGATGATGTAGTGTGGCTTAAAGGTTTTTAATATGAAGCTGTTGACAGAATTTTCTAAATTTTGCATTGTCAAATTGTCTATGATTGTTTGTGATTAGGGTATGGGGGATCCCAAAGCAGCAGATGATGGATTTCCAGATAACGTCGATCGTCTTCTGTTCTGTGATTTTGGCCAAAGCCTCAGCCTCAAACCATTTGGTAAAATAATCAACCGCCACAATCACATACTGGGTGTTTCTCTTTCTAGGGGCAAGGGCCCAATAAGATCAATCCCCCATTGGGTAAAAGGCCAAGAAGCCCTGATTGTGTTCAGCTCCCCTGGTGGGGACTTTTTACCTAGGTGAAGAATTGGCATTCGGGGCATTTGCGAACAAACTCAAGAGCATCTTTTTGAGGATAGGCCAGTAATACCCTTGTCTCAGTATTTTGAAAGCTAGTGCCTGTCCCCCAGAGTGGTTGCCGCAGATCCCTCGATGGACCTCTCTAAGGGCGTAGTCAGCTTCTCTCTCGTCTAAGCAGCGGAGCAACAGTTGAGAGTATCCTCTCTTGTCCAATTCATCATCTACAAGAGTAAAGCGGGCTGCTCTGATCCTTAGCTGACGAGCCCTGACTTTGTCGTCTGGCTGGCTCCCTTCTTTCAGATGTTGAATTATCTCTGCTCTCCAATTAGGGAAGCCCTGTGTTGTATTGAGTATTGTTTTAGGCTGATCAAATGCGGATCGTTCTATCCTCCCTATGGGCACACTGGTGATTAGCTCAGCTCGTGGGTTGGTTGCCAACCTCGCCAGAGCATCGGTTGGGTGTTAGTCGACCTTGGAACTTGTCGTAATTCAAATGTTATGAAATCTCTGACTTCATTTCTGATCTTTGCACAGTATTTCATCATTTGAGTTTCTTTGGCTTCAAAATCACCATTGATTTGGTTGACAACCAGCTGGGAATTGCTATTGACAATAAGCTTGGCAATCTCCATTGACTTCACCATTTCCAGGCCTGCGAAAAGGGCCTCATATTCTGCTTCGTTGTTTGTTGTTGGGAATCCAAAACAGTAAGCATGATAATAAATCTGACTGCCTGGTCCAATGAGTACTACCCCTGCTTCTAAACAGGCTTCTGTTGCCAACCTATCAACAAACATTTCCCAATGCTCACGCTGATCATCTATGGGTTCGATAGGCCGAGTGAATTCCTCTACAAAGTCTGCTACAGCCTACCCCTTTGTCCATGTCTGGAGTTTAAACAAAATATCAAATTACCTCAGTTCAACAGACCATTTCTTCATCCTGCCTGAGGTTTCTGGTTTCTGTAGGGCCTGTCGCAGGTTCCACCTGCTATTGCAAAAAGTATGGTCTCAGCTTCCTAGTTGAGATTAGCAGTGCATAAGCTAATTTTTCCATCGACGGATATCTGAACTCAGCATCCTCTAACTCCTGGCTGATGTAATAGATAGGTTTTTGAATCCCATTCTATGTTCTGAGTAGGACAGAACTTACTGCCACTTCTGAGACAGCAATATACAACATCATAACATCACCCTCTCTTAGCTTAGATAGGATAGGAGGGGTAGCCATGTGTTGCTTCATGGCATCGAAAGCTGTTTGGCACTCTTCTGTCCAGCAAAAATCCTTGTTTCCTCACAAAGTGTCGAAGAAAGGTTTGCACTTATCTGTGGAACGTGCAATGAAAGGCCTGGGACTGCCACCTTGCTGGTTAGCTTTTGCATTTCCTTTACTCTAGATGGTGGCTTCATGTCAATGAGAGCCTGAATTTTGGTGGAATTGGCCTCGATCCCTCGTTAATTTACCAGATAGCCTAGGAACTTGTTGGAAAAGACACCGAATGAACACTTTTACGGATTCAGCTTCATCTTATATGCTCGTAGGATATCAAACATCTCCCGGAGTTGGCACTCTTTACCAGTATGTCATCGACGCACACCTCCATTGACTTTCCAATCTACGCAGTAAACATCTTGTTCACTAACCTCTGATATGTTGTCCCAGTATTTTTCAACCCAAAGGACATCACTCGATAACAGTACAACCTGCGATCTGTGGTAAATGAGGTATGCTCCTAGTCGGGCTCATGCAAGGGAATCTAGTTACATCCTGAGTAGGCATCCATAAAACTAAGGAGTTCGTGACCTGTAGTCGCATCAACCATCTGGTCTATTTGGGGAAGCGAGAAGCTGTCTTTGGGACATGCTTTGTTGACATCAGTGAAGTCGATGCAAAGATGCCATGATCCATTGCTTTTCTTGACAAGTACGGGATTAGCAACCCAAGCGGGATATCTTGCTTCACGAATGAACCTGTTTCCCAAGAGTTTCACTACCTCTACCGCTCTCTATTGAGAGATCGGTGTTTTTGTCTCTTTGGTTTCATAGTCGGGTCAACGTAAAACTTGTGACATGACAAATCTGGTGGTATTCCTTCCATATCTTCATGGACCAGGCAAAGATATCCAAATTGCGCTTCAAAAAGGATATGAGGTCCGACTCATAGGGTCTTTTAGTTCGGCTCCGATATGCAGCTTTACTTCTAGTTGTGTTTCGTCGAAAAGGGATTTGCACCAATGCCTCTGTTGGTTTTGCCGTGGTCTCCTGTGATTCGATCCTTGGGTCCAATGGATCGTATGCAATTTCTAGCCCATTTTTACGCTTCAGCGTTGCAGCCTATCTTGGGAGACATCCAAGTTGCTTTCCTGGGCCATCTTCTGATTTCCCCTGATGACTCCTACCCCATGGGTAGTGAGAAACTTTATCATGTAGTGACCATTTTAAATTTGGACAATATTGGGCGCCAAGTATAGCATTATAACTAGAATTAACATCAATTACCATAAAGTCTGCAATTGCCGTACCCAGGGTTCAGCGCCGAGCTCAACCACTAGTATGACCTGACCCTTTGGAGTGACTGACTTGCCAATGAAACCTTCGATTGTTCCTCGGTATGCTCTGAGGTCACGTTTCTTTAATCCCACCCGACTAAAGGCATGCCAAAATAAAACATTTACTACATTTCCATTGTCAACTCGAGTTCGGTAGACCCTGACTCAGGACAAAGGCATGGTAATGAGTATGGCATCGTCATGGGGATGTATAAAACCCTTCCGTATTGGCTTCCGTGAAACTAAAAGATTCTCCCGCTATCTCTTCTGCGGTCATGCCAAAGGTGGTCAACTGGTAATTTGTACATTCTTCCCTTACCAGGAGCCTCCAATAGTTCCGAGAGCCTTCAATTGTCTGGCTTCCGCCAACCAATACATGAATCTCAGCGGTGGTGTAGTCTAGGAACCTCTGGGCTATGTATTCCCTCATGTGACCTCTTTGATTAGCTGCCGGATTTCGCGTTGTAGGTCGCGACAGTCATCTGTTTCATGACCAAAGGAATGGTGATACTTACAATATCTGTTTGGATCCATCTGTGTCAGATCTTTACAAATGGGCTTGGGCCGTGGCAAGAGGTGCTTGTCCTTGGAAAACATCAGGATTAACTCTGAGGTGGTATTTAACATGTGATTTACAGTGGGGGGACTCGGCTTAGGCTGGTATGGCTTGGATCGATTAGCTGTATGATTTTCAAATCTCCGGTTCTGGTTCCCATTTTTGAAAGGAGACTCCCGATCTCTATCTTTCTTTTCATGTTCCTTGGGAGGCTTGTCCCCAAAGATGGAAGCATTTGGCTTCTTCCGCAGCAATGTACCTCTCTGCTCGCATTAAGAGATCATGATATGTCTTTGGTCCATCCTCATGAACCGACCACCAGAATCTGGAATTTTGTAACAACCCCGAGGTTGCTACCAATAGGATGGCGTCATCTGACACATGATCGGTATCCATGACCTGCTTGTTAAACTAGGCTAAATAGTCCTTTAGCTTCTCCTCATTTTCTTACTTAATAGACTGAGAGGATAAGTCGGCCCAAGAAAATATTGAACCCACTGGAAGAGCACGGAACCAACTATGTACCTGATCTCCCAGAGTCGTGGGGAAAGCTATGCACATAATAGCTTCGTTCATACCATGTAACTCCATCCACGCGGTAAACTTGTGAATATGCGTGACTGGATCAGTGACTCCATCGTACACGGTGATGTTGGGAGCCGTTACCTTATCTTTGTTAAAATGGGCTTGGATCTAGGTGACGAAGGGTGGTCTCCTGAAGACGGGGTCTTCCAATTTGCTGACTTTCTAACTCGACCACCCATTTTCGTAGCTTTTTCATTTCACCGACATTCTCTCCACTTTCCTAGGGTGGCAAAGACATGCCACTGGCCCACTGCAGAACCACCAGGTGTTCATGTCTCCCCCTATTACCTGGTGGATCTCCGATATAGCTGTGAGAGGAGGCTGTTCGAGCTTGGCGGGACATCTGTAGTCGATCTGGAGATTATTCCCGATGGTTGGAACTAGCCTCATCCTCTTGCCGGCTAAGATTCAGCGCCAGGGGAGCGATCTGTTGCTACCTCAATCCGTCAAGCTCTCGCTGAAGGAGCTCGACCTAAGCTTGAAGAGCAACAATTTGAGGGTTAACCTAATCAGGTTGGTTGCCCTCAACCTCTTCTTGTTGCTGATCCTGGGGTGGTGTGGGACTTGCTTCTCAATTGTTTGGCACTGGTTGCTTCCTCACCATTTTGCAAATAGGAAAAGTATTCAAGACGGTCGTGTATGCTGGATTAGGCCTAACTCGTCACAAAGTGAGGCCCTTCCTCTAGCACCAATTGTTGACAGTAGGTTTAGATGTGAGCCCAAGTCAGCAATGAAAGTGTACTGAGATGGTGAGGTAGGGTCTTGGTTCCTCATCTTGATGAAAACCGATATGGAGGTGTGAACGGAGATAAATTGATCAGAGTTTGAGGTTGGACACAAATATAAATGCTATAGATATTCTCTCTCTAATTTCTATTATCTAGGCCAAAAAAACTCTCTCTTAATGGCACCCTAAGGCCCATATTTATAGGCGAGACCCAGGGTGCATTCGGAATTTTATACACCCTATTTAGACATAAAGCTAGTTCGACAATACTAAGTACAATGTTTGTTCAGTTGTGTCCGAATAACCAATTAGCTGTCGATGCTTTTTTCGTGGTCTCCACGCGCTTCTTTTTGCCATCTTGATAGTCCTACGAGATCGGCTATTCCGGATCAGCGAACTCAGATCAACTAAGAATTGCCGATCTTGTCTCACACCAAATGGTCCCGTATAACCATTTGACAACTTATCAGGATCGGCCAGACGGGTCTGATCTCCCTTTGTATCTCTGAGTCGCGTAATCGGCGAATCGATATCAACAATAGAGCTAGCCCAAAATCGAATGCTTTGATACAATGTGAAAGCTAAAAGGGTTTCATATACAATTAAAATATAAGATGGTTACAAGAAGAGAAACCCTAAAATGTAACCCAATAAGTTAAAGTACCAAAAAAAACCCATAACAAAAATATTTAACCAAATAATACTTCTAACAATCTCCACTTTTGGCTCTATTTTTAGTTGTTACGATGGTTGAAGGCAGTGGCGGTCGGTGGTGTCTCGTACGCGTACAAGTGTATCACCACTAATTGTCAATCGGAACTCTCTTCACCACATAATAGTGCTTCAAAAATTTTTTGCGAGATTCGACATTTTAATAAAGAAACGATTGTTTTAAGTACCGCTACTAGCATTGAAAGAAGAATTCAAGTTCAATATATATTTGTGTATGAAAAAGTATTGGGTAATATACAGGTGGATTGGAATCCTTTAACTAGTAATAGAAAACTTTTCCCCTGCTGCCACACTTCATCCAGTTCATCACTTTTTCACCATCCTGAAATACTATAAGATCCACTAAAGCCTTTATAGTCTAAAATACCAGTATTATTAATTTTAGTGCAATGCATTTATGATATACCGTGCAATGCACAGAATGAACCACAAACAGATTGGAAATAAAATATAACAATAATTGTAGAGTGACAATAAAATTAGGATGCACACATACAATACCTCAAGTCGGCAACTTTATTTGAGCACTAAAATATGTGACTTATTTGAACTAATACAAAGAGTGACTAAGGGTGTGAAGAATCTGACCTATGGTTCTTGAAGGGAGTGATGATCACAAGCAAAACATTATCTTAGAGAAATTAAAAGCAATGAACCATCCAGTTTTCAGATGATCTCAGATAAAAATGCAAGTTTAAGGTAAACTTATGCTGAGATTTCATATCCTTCTGAAATAGTTATATGGCCTTCATTTCCCTGCACCGTACTACACAAATGTAGACTTTTTAGATCGGAAGAGCGTCTTTTTTAGAATTATGCTGCGAGTTAAATAGTTAATTGATGCATATACCTATGGGAATAACTAATTTACGATTCTTGGTTTTCCCATTTCAGATGTGCAGTAGAGAAGAAGTAATAGTAGAGAATATGGGTGATTACGTGACACAAAAATAGGGTTGAAGCACCTAATTTAGTTTAACAACGGCACTAGTTCCATGGCAAAAGGGATAGCTTCATTCATTTTTTGTGGTCATTACTGAAACTAAATAGCCAGCAATGAGTGAATTCATTGCAAGGAGATGAG
>CAVNYN010251661.1:0-17670 GCA_963692815.1 Nyctanthes arbor-tristis
AAAAAAAAAAAAAAAAATCAGCCTTGGTATAAATTCTTTCCATCATAAATTTTCACAACTTTAATGCTAACTTCACATACTTTAATCTCATATCTTTACACACCAACTAAACCATAATAAGCTTAATAATATGTTTAATTTGTCTAGGTCTTTAAATCACACAAATACTCAAAACCCCTAACATCTCAACCAAAGTACATGCTTCAAGATTTTCAATTACATGTAACCTATATCGGCAACTCAACATTTTCCCCCTTTAGATTTCATTATATCAAGCTATATAATCAAAAAGGCAAAAACTCAAATCAACATAACATGAAATTAAAACTCCACTTACCTCTTAAACTAAACCAAAAGCATAAACCAAAGGTTGATCAAGAAATGTAAAAAAGTTTGAAATATGTGGTTGTAATTGAGCAGTTATCAAAACAAATGTCAAATCAGTTTAAAAGGGTAAATTTCACATATCGTCCCCAACCTTTGCACTCAGAATCGTCTGGGCCCCTAACATTTTTTTTAGTGCGCTGGGTCCTTAACCTTTCATGAATACACACAAAAAATCTCTCTTGACGGAATCCATCTAAAATTCAAAAATTTTAGATGGATTCCGTCAAGAGGGACTTTTTGTGCGTATTTATGAAATGTTAAGGACCCAGCGCACTAAAAAAAATGTTAGGGGCTCAGACGATTCTGAGTGCAAAGGTTGGGGACGATATGTGAAATTTACCCTTTTAATTATCACTGATTTGACATTTGCTTTGACAACTGCTCAATTACAACCACATATTTCAAACTTTTTTACATTTCTTGATCAACCTTTGGTTTATGCTTTTGGTTTAGTTTCAAGAGGTAAGTAGAGTTTTAATTTCATGTTATGTTGATTTGAGTTTTTGCCTTTTTGATTATATAGCTTGATATAATGAAATCTAAAGGGGGAAAATGTTGAGTTGTCGATATAGGTTACATGTAATTGAAAATCTTGAAGCATGTACTTTGGTTGAGATGTTAGGGGTTTTGAGTATTTGTGTGATTTAAAGACCTAGACAAATTAAACATATTATTAAGCTTATTATGGTTTAGTTGGTGTGTAAAGATATGAGATTAAAGTATGTGAAGTTAGCATTAAAGTTGTGAAAATTTATGATGGAAAGAATTTATACCAAGGCTGATTTTTTTTTTTTTTTTTTTGTAAATGAGTGATGTTAGAGCTTTAATATGATTTAGCCTTTTTACAAGTTTAAATGGTGTGAAATTTATTCTTGGACATGAAAAGAGAATCATACAGGGGTTGGTGTAGAATTATGTAGAATTAGTATATGAAATTATGGGTTAGAAAAGAAATATTAAAGCTGAAATTTTGAAAGAAGTGTTCTTTAGGACTTTAAAAATGAATTTCATAGCATTTTGTTAAATTAAATAAAGCTTTTGGATTAATTGCAAGATAGGAATCCTGGTCTTTAATACAAAAGGAAAGTAAGAGGTTAACATGGGATTTTAGAAAGCCAAATATGTATCTTTCTAATATGTATGCATGAATTTAATAAAATGACTTAAGAATTGGGGATTATTATCTGCACTGCTCTGCCCTTCAACTTTGGGAGATCATAACCAATAGTATATGTTGAATTTTAACAAAATGCAAGTTGGAGAATGATCTTCTACGAGTTTTCTATCATCCAAAATTGGAATGACACTATTTGGAGGTCGGTAGGAGTTTTTATGACATGTTTTGTGAAGAGGGACGGTGCAGACCCGAGAACAGGTTTTGGACAGTGGAAAATATTTTGGGTGTTCCCAACTTAGTTTTCTTGAGCTCAATTTTATATATGATAAACTTATATGAGTTTCTTACATTCTAAGAGAATTTTATAAACATATGACACCGTCTTTAATTTTAAAATGGTTTTGAATAGGCATTGCCCAAACAAGAAAAACTTAACGAGCATTGTTTGAAGAGTTGAACCAAGTCTCGATTCAATAAGTGGTGTTATGATTTTATAGAATAATATGAGGGTAAATGAGGAATTAGTGAAGTTGGGAATAAATACAATTAATGAATGATTTAATATTTAATAGCAAATGAGGAAAGTTGTTAAAAACCAAATATTTATGTTTAAAGATAAAGAGTTAGTTTTATATTTGGAGGAATTTAAGATTTTAATAGGTGGTATTACTACAATTTCTAAGATGCAAAATAAAGTCTAGAATAACTATACAAAAGAGATATGTCTAATTGAACAATGAAGAAAATTCGAAGAATTCAATATACTAGAGGACTTGAAATCAAAAGGGAATTTCATGTTGATAAAGTTAGTTGAGCTAGAAAGTCCTTAACTAATAAATAAGTTAGAAAGAAAGTAAATGGGATTGAGCAAGAATAAATAAAAGAATTGAGTTATATATGTGAATTTAGAAATCAGGAAAGAATTAAATGTTAAGTAGAATTTTCATATAATTTCACAGGCAATGACAAATGTTAAAAAGGAAATGAACCATGAAAGGAGCCACATTGCTGCATAGCCGGTGAGTGGAACATTTCCTCTTCTTTTCTTTCTAAATGAAAATTGAATTATACTTTGATTTCACATGAACCTGTAATGTTTTACGATGATGATATATTTCTATGGAAGTTCATAAAAGGTGAGATATTTCTTTAGAAAACTTCGTGGGAATGTGTGTATGAGATGATGTTTCATGATTTAAAGAATGTTTGAGTTAAAATATGATTTATGATGTATGAAAATCCCCCAAATTTGTATCCAATGTTATGATATGCCGCCTACGGGTGAAGGGGCCTATATGGCTCAAGCTGACCAAATGATAGCACCCTACAGGCGAAGGGACCTATGTACTAGCTATGACTCAAGCTGTTTAATTGTGCTGCCTACGGAGAAGGGGTCATAAGGTACCTATGGCCCAAGCTGACCGTCTACGTGCGTATGACTTGATATTATGATCATGAGATGTTGGATACTCTTTAGGAAAAGTTCTATGCAGATTTTGAAAAGAAATGATTTTCATGATGCTTACAAGAATGTCAAGGATTCTATAAATGTTTCAATGTGAGATGAATTCAAGTTGATGAATTTTATGATGATTGTTAGAATGAAATGATGTTCATGATATTTTCCAATATGTAATGATTTTATGAATGTTTATGTTATGCTGGAATTGAGTTCAAATTATGAATTTTAAATATTCAAGATTTTACAAAGTTATATTATGATTTTTCTAAGCATGGTTATTTAAAAAACTCCATTCACTGGGCTTGTAGCTCATATATTTTCTTAAATAATTTTCTTAGCAGGTAGCAATTGGGATTTGGACAACACATTATAATTGAGCCTACTATTTCTAGAATTGAGCCACCACATAGAAATTGTTATAGGGTTTGATGTTAGTATGGTTTATATACTTTGAGATGGTTAACTTGCTAGTATGTTTTGAGTGTTTCGGGTGAATTACACTTTGGTTGGTACATCTCTTCATATATGAATTATTGCTTGAATTGAATGAGGAGTTATGGGTTTGATGTTGGGTATTATGTAGGTTGGTTTGTTAACAAATTAGAAGAGATGCTGTCGAAATTTTTCTAAAGTAAGTAGTATATCCTTGAGCCTTGACGATAAATTCTAGCTTTTTATTGGAATTTATCGTTGGCGCACGTCACACTTCTAGTAAGTTAGAGGTACTGGGAGTGGGACGTGTCATTAATAATTTTTAGTACCAACTTGATTTTTCATTTTTTGAAAATAATTTTATTGATATGTAATTGCTCATTTAAAAAAGTTGCTTAACATAATATTGTATATTATAATAATTTTTAAAAATTAAAATGAATATTTAAAGTCTCAAAAAGTCTTGTAAAGTTTTTAAATAAAAGTAAACAAAAGTCCTGATAAGTCTCCTACTTAAATCCCATTAAATCTATGAAAGTTTAAGAAATCTTAAAAAATCCACAAAAGTCGTGCATTACAACAAGTCATTAAGGGGGTTATAATCCCCAAAGATAAAAAGAAATCGAAAATATGATAAGGGAGAAGCCTGATTCTCACAATTGCAGCTCAAAAATAAAAAAAAGAAATAAAAAACTGAAATAGATTTTATCTCACCCATTACCACATTTGGAAAGTAAAAAAACCAAATTAACCAAACTTATAGAAAAATTGGAGGGAAAAATGTAGTAAAAATGTAACTTATTTCATTTAATAAATAAAAAATATATATATATATATATTAACAATTACATTGTCGATATCAATAAGGACCATGCTTGCGTAATCTTGAAACGTTGAGACCAAGATGCCATACTTAGTAGTTTGAAGACCTACATTAACCCTTTTCAGAGACATGCCATACTTAGTAGTTTGAAGTCCTACATTTACCCTTTTCAGAGACTGGAGACTCTATTTGCAATTTCACAAAATATCCAAACCTAATCTATATCTGTATATTAATTAGGAGAACTAACTCTCGGTACTTTTTTGTATCGCAATTTCTCGCATTTTTATTTGGTAAATCTTGCGGTAATTGTTTTTTTTTTTTTAAATAAAAACTTTTGTGAATGAACTCAAGAAACATTTAAACTTGTGACAATTGAGTTAAGCACCTAAGCATTAATCACTGTCCCTTTTTTTTTGTTAGGTTTTTCACTAATAAATTAAAATACCAAATATAAAAGGCCAATTCCAAAGTAAACCCTAATCCATCTCTTAATTCGTTCATTCATTATCTCCCCCGTGTCTGTGTTTGTGAGTTTAATGTTATTTAATTTTTTTTTTCATTTTTCATTTTGAATTTTTTTTAAGTTTTATTAGGATTTTTGAAAATATGATGGGTAACGGGTATTTTTTACATACTCGACTCGAACCACACTGCCTTGTACCCGATTCAAACATGTAAGGGTGGAATCAGATACGAGGTGGGTTGGTAGAAATGGGACGAGGTACGGTGAAGGCATATCCGACCAGAACCCGCCTAATTGCCATTTTACTGTTAAAATTCCTTTCATTTTTAAATTAAGTAAAATGTGACGCCTATCATATCTCATTCTCACCTCCCAACTTCTAAATTAATTAGATTAAAGATTTATTCCCTTATTTTGAGGGAAATGCCACTTCTTTCCTTGAACACCTCCATATCTGACGCTACTTTAATTGAACTGAATGATATCTGAGAATTTAGATTTGGTTTAAAATGCAGTGACTTGAGTTGGTAATGACTTAATAAGTTAAATTTAAATTATAACACATTTTTCTATTTGAATTATTATCATAGTTCATTTTCCAAAAACTATACATAAAAATATTTACAACAAATATTTTTAATACTTTTAGTATATTGTTCGAATCATATTTTGTCTTTCATGATCTATTATTTGGGTTAAAATCTCTTATATTTTATGACTAACTTTAATTTTAGAGATGACAAATTTAAATTTGATAATATTAGACATTTGTCGTAGAAGTTACGTTTTCTAATGTATTGAATGATGACAATATATTTTTCCCATTATTGCATATACGTGAGAGATAATATATAAGACTGTAGATTGTCTTTTGAATGATCTTAAACTTTATGATTAATAAATTCATTGATCTTATTGAATCAATTAATATATAGTTGTAATTTTACGTAATATTGTAAATTTATCAGGTAACTATTTAATTATATATTTTAATAAATTCTCCTACCCACCACGCCCTGTTTAACTAGTATATTGTGGCCCATAACGTGCGCTCTCAGAGCCCAACCCGAAAGGGTTCGTTTAACGTCTTCTACGCTATCAATGGGAAAAGTTCCTCAATTCAATACCGAATCCGCCCCGAGTATGGAACCCGAAGACGAGGAAGAGCCGCCTCTCGCCGTCGCAATAGGCGACGTCGTTGAAAACGAGATTCCACCGGTCGGCGTCACTGTCATCACAGGCTACCTCGGTGCTGGCAAGTCGACGGTAAGATAGAATTTGAACTTTACTCCTTAGTCTTTTTGGAGTAGTAGGATTTCTAGACATTTAACTTCGTCTACAATTCAATGTTAATATCCGTATAGCATCAGTTTTTTTTTTTTTAAAAAAAACTCTATTTTTCATATTGATTGTAAGAATAGATTTTCTAATAGGATTGAAGCATTTTTTTTTCAATTTTATTTTAACACGTGTGTGACTGAGTTCGTTGTTCGTTTTCTTTATTTTTTTATGCTGTGGTGCAGCTGGTAAATTATATATTGAATGGCCAACACGGCAAGAGAATAGCGGTTATCTTGAATGAATTTGGGGAGGAGATAGGAGTGGAAAGAGCTATGATCAATGAAGGGGAAGGGGGTGCACTTGTAGAAGAGTGGGTTGAGCTGGCAAATGGGTGCATTTGTTGTACTGTGAAGCATAGCTTAGTTCAGGCACTAGAGCAACTTGTGCAGAGGAAAGAAAGGTTCTGATAGTTTTCTTTAGAGTTAATTCTCCAAAATGTCATCATACTTTCAAAAAATTATCTAGCATGCCACTGTACTTTAAAAATTACCCCGAATGCCATTAAACTTACAAAAATGTGACCTCCCGTGCCACTCCGTTAATAAGCAGTTAAAAAATTAACGAAATGATGACGTGGCTAGTTTTTTCACCTCTTTCATCCTACATGGCATGACACATGGGCACACCATTCTTTTACCAAAAAAATAAAAAAAATAAAAAGAAAAGAAAGGCAACACCCCCCACCATCCCCTCTGGTGGCAATGAATGCCCCCGGAAGTTGCAGAAAAATGGGGGGTTCTCCCCCCATTCCTGCTGCCGGATGCGGCAGCACGAATGGGGGGAGAACCCCCCATTTCTTCTGCCGGCTGGGGGGTTCTCCCCCCATTCGTGCTGCCGGATCCGGCAGCAGGAATGGGGGGAGAACCCCCCAATTTTTCTGCAATGTGCCACCGGAAGTTGCAGAGTCTCCGGCGGCAATGGCTGCCGGAGGGGGTGGTGGGGGGGAAGGGTGGGTGGGGGAGGGTGGGGGTGTTGGCTTTCTTTTCTTTTCTTTTTTTTCTTTTTTTTGATTGGTAAATGAATGGTGTGCCCATGTGTCATGCCATGTAGGATGGAAGAGGTGAAAAGACTAGCCACGTCATCATTCCGTTAATTTTTTAACTGCTTATTAACGGAGTGGCATGGGAGGTCACAGTTTTGTGAGTTTAATGGCATTCGGGGTAATTTTTAAAGTACAGTGGCATGCTAGATAATTTTTGGAAAGTATGATGGCATTTTGGATAATTAACTCTTTTCTTTATGCTCTTTAGTTTTGTCAATTTTTGCTTATATAGCTGTCAGCCCTCAATTGCCCCATTAATCAAGCAAGGCTGGTAGCAATCATAAGATTTGTTGTTTGGTACCCATATGTGATTGGGGGTGTGTGTGTTTTTGATGTAAGAATAGTGGTTTTGTCTGTGTCCACTCTCCCAGATGTCTTCTAAAGTCTTTATTGTTTCTTTTTGTAATGTCAGCTTACTTACATCCTGTCTAAGTGTGGCTTTGAGTCACAAAAGTTGAGATATTGTTTGAACTGAGTCGAAATTTTTGGTTATAGATTACGGTTCAGGTTTTCCCATTGACTTAAGACTCCTAGTGATAATTGAATTTAATGGTTTTCTTGTGCTTCCTTCTGTTCCCTTTTTAGTCGTATGAAATTAGTTGCATTACAGTGTTTCATGGTATGGAAACATCATCAGTTTCAGTACGCCAACATCCTTTTGTGTCCAAAAGAAAAATGATGCTATTAATTTTGACAATTTTAAAAGTATCTCCAGAAGTCTCTCAAAATAAGGAAATGCTGTAACAGTGCAGAAGTGTCCATTTGGATTGCAAGATTTTGAGTTGAACAGCCTTCCTTTTCTTAATAAATGAGTACCAATTTGGATATCTTGCATCATTCACAACCTGTATGGAATTTCTGAAGATGATAGCATGGAAAGTTGGAAACTGGTAATCATTTGACAACACAAGGCTGTATCTTTAATAACCAAATTAAATTACAACAACAATAAAAGGGGGAATAAAGAAAGAAAAAAGAAAAGAGAGAGTATTTACAATCTTACAGACTAACTCAAAATGATTTATTGGTAACTTGAAGTCTTAATGGCCATTAAGACTCAAAAAGATCAGGATCAGGGCAAGCCACATACTCAAAGAGGCAGCAAGAGTGATATCTAAATCATTTTGGTTGGATTTTACTCTCTTGCTCTAGTTCCTTGCAAATCTTGGAAGTTTAATCTTATGAGTGAGTGAACTATACTGTTGAACTTGAAATAATTAATTATTAAACCTTCCAATTCCATCCAGAATTACTACATGCAGATGCATCATACCAAAACATGTCTTTTTCTAATTACGTTTCCTTGCTCAATGCTCATAGGCTTGACCATATATTATTAGAGACTACAGGGTTGGCAAATCCTGCTCCTCTTGCATCCATTCTTTGGTTGGATGACCAGCTGGAAGCTTCTGTCACCCTTGACTCCATTATCACTGTAAGTTGTTCAGATAATTGAATATTGTGATTGTGAAACGTCATGGCGTTGCAACACTTCTGAATTGTGTTGACGATTTTTTAATGTTCTTCAAAAGTTAGGATTTTTAAAAAGGATTCTGCATCTCTGTTAGGTTGTCGATGCCAAAAACCTGCCTTATCAACTCAAGTCACATAAAGAATCATCTTCGTTTCCTGAAGCATACTACCAGATAGCATTTGCGGTACTTTTTTTCTTTGTAATTGATTCCCTAAATAACCTGTTAATCTTTCTCCCCACTCCCTTGAATAGTTAAATTCCTTGGTCTGTTTGACTTGCAATGGGACATGAACTTCAGATGCTTCTTTGTTCTGTTTTAGGATGTTGTGATTCTTAACAAGGTTGATCTTGTTTCATCTGATGATTCTGGAGCTTCAATAGAAGATCTGGAAAAGGAGATACACAATATCAATTCCCTTGCCAGTATTATTTGTTCTGTCCGGTGCCAAGTTGACTTGTCAAATATACTGAACTGCAGGGCATATGATTCTACAGTTTGTAACTTAGTCATGCTTCATATTCACTTGTTATCGCATGTATGCAATTTCCATATTCTTCTGGTCATAGATAAAATGACTGTATAAAATTCTCCTTTCTTTTAGCATGTAACTCATTTGGAAGCATTGTTGGAAGAAAATAAAAAGCTTTCTACCAGTGATCTTCATGACAGTGGTGTGAGAACTTTATGCATCTGTGAACAAAGGAAAGTTGATCTTGATAAGGTACTTTCTGAAAACTACTGCATGAGGTTGATGTCCAGTTAACTTTAAAGCCTGGGAATATTTTGTTCTCAGCATTGTGAAGGTATATCATAGTATGTATAACATTTTCAATCTCACTTCTTGTTCTGTCGTCAGGGTTTATCTTCTTTTTGTGTCAGTCTTTATTGCTGTTTAATTTAACTTCTCTGTTTTTAGTGGAATGCCCAGAGCAAGTAAATTATTCCACGGTAGTGACTTGTCTTTCACTGTTAATTTGATATGGCAAAAGTGTTCACTATGCTTTTCTTGCATGGTTTATGCTAATGAAAAGCTCCCGTGTTATTAGATATTTTTATTGCATGTCCCTTACTCAGCTGATGATAGTTTTTTCTAGGTTAGGACGTGGATTGAGGATATTCTCTGGGATAAGAAATACGGCATGGATGTTTACCGGTGCAAAGGAGTTTTGAGTATTGGAAACTCTGATCAACTTCATACCCTGCAGGTATCATCACTAATTTACTCAACATGATTTCGTCCATAAAGTTTAGATTCTTTCATCTATTGCTGGATGTTATAGGACCCAGCTCCCAAATTTGGAAACCCATAAATCTCAAAAGCTATGTTTAATATTTTATGCAAGTGAAAGTTGAAGCTTTTGGGTTTGGCCCAGATGTGGAATATCTCGCGTCATTGTACTGCTGTAAATTTACTAATTCATTTTGACCGTTCTAGATATAACTTTAAAGTTGTTGCCTTTTCATTGCAGTCAATTCTCCGGTAACTAATATTTCTGCCAGTTGACTTTATCTAGACCTGTATTTGTTCATTCATTCAAAACCACATTTTTGTCTCTCATCATAGCAGGAAGGTGTCAACTCTGTTAACGGTGAAACTCCAGATTTATTTGATAAAATGCATCTGGTGATGCCATAAGTTTGTCTATTCAAAAGGATATAAATATTTGAAACTGCCTAGGATAAGTTGGCTTTGCAAAATTATTAGTTAATTGATATCAGTCAGTTACGTTTTTCCTTCCCTTTCTGATATAATCTTTCGTCTTTGGCAGGCTGTAAGAGAACTATATGAGATTGTTCCATCTCGAGAATGGAAACAGGGAGAAAACAGAATCAATAAAATAGTTTTTATAGGTATTTATTCGTCGTCGTCCTTCTAGGAATTGTACATTTTCATGCAAGATGAATGGTAAACCTAAAATATTGGGTTCTTGTGTTGCAGGCCAATCATTAAACGAAGATATTCTCACCTCCTCCTTGAGGGATTGTACCCTGTAACAGTGAAACTGTGAATCTTCCTGTACTATAAGCATCTCTGTTGTATTGTTAATTTTCATTGCTTTTTGGCTCTTTGAATTGAGTCAGATCTTGATATAATTATCTGCTAGATCATCTATCACTATAGCTGTCATGTTTCCAATTCCATGTTCATCATTTTCTTAATTTAACCATGTTGAGGAACTTGGCATACTTCTAATTTGTTATCATTTTCTGTCTGGCACAACCAGACATCCACCTTTTGACATCGTCGTTTTGTACCTTAATCCCATAATATGAAGGATACTTATGCTAATTGTTATTGTTATTGATTGATTGATTGCTCAAAATGCAGATAAGATGGTTGTAACATGACAGGGTATTTGTATGGTCCCTTTAAGATAAGTGGGAATGGGCAGCTAGATTAGATAGGATGCAACAAAGAGAGACATCTCTCAATGGTGTAATCCATATTTATTTGTCTTTTGTGTGATATATCAAACATGTCATGTTCGCTGCAAGGAAAATTACTTCAGTGAGCTTAAGTTGAAGGAAAAAGAAAAGACATGTAAAAAGAAATGGGAAACAAATTTTCTCCCATGTTTCTGTTACAGAGAAATTCGTAGCACTCTATGTTGATTATTTATGGCACCAGTAGATGATATAGACGCTAGTCTTGCAAACTCAATAATTAACCCAAAAAAAGGAAGGGGAAAAAACACCAGGGCGGTTACTCTCATTTTATTGATTATATAAAAAAAGGGGGGGAAAAGAACATCTACCAGTGCCATGATAAATCAACTGATGGTGCTAGAAAATTTTGTTTGTCAATTTGGTAACTGTAGTGTATAGGTTTAGAAACACACTTTGGTATTTATCAAATGAATAATTGTGTTTGGACAAAAAATTGGGGGAAAAAATTGACAAAATAGATATGTGACTCATGTGATGATTAGTATTGATCTAAAAGTGAGTCAATTTCACACATGGTCCTCAACCTTTAGACTTTGTATCAGTTGGTTCTCATTCTTTTTTTAACATTGTGGTTCCCCAGCATTTTATAAAATGACACGTAAAATCCCTAATCTCAAGAAAATGTCAACTATGCCCTTAACTCTTTTAAAAAGAATTTTTTAAGAAAATGTAAAAACAACCAAAATTAAAAAAAAAAAAAAATCTTTCATATCCTATCTACCAAACTAACAATCCTACGCCATCCTAACTCAACTAGAAATGAGAAATTCTGACTGCAGAATTTTGAGGGAGAGATGCTGATGTAGAGGAAGCGTGCAAATTAACAATAAACGTGATCTAGTCTCGTTGATTACTAAGAATACTGTGAGAGACCACTTTCTAGATTCTGTTGATTAGCTCACAAATGCCAAAAACGAGGCATCAAACACTCATTGATTTGCAATACTCAAATACCGAGAATTTGGAATAATAATAGGAATACACTCCAATAAATTGATCTTTATTCAATAAACAACCACCCTTACAATGAACCATAATTCTAGTTTATATACTAGAAATTCTATTAAAGCCCTAATAACCCTATCCTTACTTAAATAGTAAGACATAAAACTAAACAATTGAAGAAATGCTAAACTAGACATGGACCCGAGCGTTTATATTACTATCTTCACCAGAAACCCCCATTTTCTATCATATCTAGCAGAAGAGGGGGAATCGGCACCAAAATGCAGTTATCCTTTTGTTGATGGGATTTGTCATTTTTCAGTCAGTTGGGAGTGGGGGTGAGTTACAAGGTATGTAGGGTGGGAAGGAATTATTATTATTTTTTTATTTTTTAAAATTCTTTTTTTTTTTTTAATTTTAATAGTAAGAAGTATAAAAGTCATTTTTATAGCATTAATGTGACAATCTATACAATGTTGGGGATCCAAGACGTTAAAAAAGAAGGGAAACCCAGTTAATACAAGTGTAGAGATTACAATGTGTTTGACAACTTGGTTTATAAACATTTTGTTTATAAACCGCCACGTGACATCATTTCATTAGTTTCACTTTTATCAAAAAGTCAAAAAGTAAAAGTCAAGTCGCAGTTTTTGACTTTTCACAGAAAACAACCAATAAAATGATATCACGTAGTTGTTTATAAACCAAATTATAAACAACTATTTTGCCAAACACAATCATATGTGAAATTTGGCCAAAGTGATAAGATGTGTTAAAATTGGATCCTAGGTAAATTTTGTTAAACATTTTTATGTCTTTTTGTTTAAATACCACAACTTAAAACCATCCATATATAAATTTCCGTCTTGATAAAGGAAATGCTACCTTTTCCTTTGCACGGTTTGATCAAATTCACGGAAACAGTTTTAGGAAAATTCTATTTGGAAAAAATCTTTTACAAATTGTTTTATAAATAAAGAAAAAGGTTATATATTTGTTTATACCTGTGACCCACGTGCTACGACCAGCGAGCAACAAATTGCTATTTCACCATTATTATGGTTCCCATCTTGGTTCCAGGTCGTCTACCAACAGAAGCTCGCGCCCCCGCAGTGCACCTTGTCTAGGCCCATATAAGCACACCATCCTTCCCTGCAGAAGGGGTTTGCACTAAGGGAGTAGCTAAAAATTATAGAAAGGGAAGTTGAAACTTGATGAAACTTGACAACATCTAATTGAAATACTAAAAAAAATTTTTTAGAAATATTTTAAATAGTAAAAAAAGATATTTTTTCGAAAACCGTAGTAGCTGGGATTGGGGTGGCCACCCCCACGCAATCTGCACCCACTATGACGTCACAGTCACACGGATATGGTCAAAGGATGGCCCCCACATAACAGCCAACCGCGACTTCTTTGGGTAACACTTACTCATAGCGGGCACACCTTCCACACTCCCACGAGACATTCTATAAACCTGGAGAGGGGTTCGACTCTCTCTCTCTCTCTCTCTCTCTCTCTCTCATTTCTTCTATCAAGAAACTGTCATTGGATCTTTTCCGAAGCAGATAACTTCTGTATTAGAATCAGGCTTTTACTAGAGTTCACACCCCACAAATTACATTGTTTGGTCTAAAAGCAAAATTGGGCATCAACAATATTATCCATGTGTACGATGGTGAGCTTAGTGTATTTTCCAAAATATTTTGTAAGAGATAATATTACAAATAGAAGGACTCTTATGAAGACTCCCTATGATATATTTATATGACACCCGGGTCAACTTTACTCCAACGGCTTCACTCCAATAACTTTTTCCTTTTTTTTTTTCTTTCCTTTTTTTTTTGGGTGGGCACGTGCCAAGTATCCAATACTCGAAATGTTTAGCATAAGTGATACTTTTTCACTTCTCATAATTCCAATAGTTCCCCTGTAATATCTGCACTAGCAAATACTAGCATCTCCTGAGCTTGATGGCCTTTGTCAGCAAGTCACGAGAAATGCTATTTGTACATATAAGGTGTACAAAATTTATAAACACACATAAATTTATACAATGTCAGAGTTATCTTTTCAAAGAAGATAAGATAGAAATATTTAAATAAATACATTGAGTGTATCCAAATTATGTATATAAAGTATGTACTAGTACGATTTCTCATCACAATGTGCCTCCATATGAACCGTTATGGCATGCCAATTATTATCAGCGGTGGACGTTTCCCATTCCTTTCAACCTTTTACGCGTCAGTGGCAAAGTCAAAATATTTAGACAATCATGAAATGAAAAATGCTAAAAGAATAGTCGGTGCGGAATATGGATATTCTATTTTAACTATTGCATAAAGAAACCTACACTCTTTCCCTACAAAAACTATTCAGATCTCACTCATATACGTCAGTTAGAAAAATGCTTTATGTAGAGAAACTTTTATATGTTTTTTTCACAAAATATAGTAATTTTGCCATCTTAATTATCCACGTGTATTCTGTAATTAGTGAAAAAATTAAGACTTGTTTGGAATGTTTTTTTTTTCCATTTAAAAATTTATTTACCATGATTTGATTATTGATTTGACAACTACTCAACAATCATCGCACATTTCAAACTTCAATTAAATCTCAACCACTTATTTTCACTCATTATAAATTTCCTTTATAAATTGACTTTATAAATCTAACCAAACGGGCTCTTTATTTGTATGTAAGATGATAAATTTTTATTTTATAAAAAGTTTTGTCAAGTTTTCCCTATAACAAGACTCCGTGTTATTAAACACCCAATGTCTCATGTGACTGTATATATGCACATTATGTGATTATATATATATATGTTGTGTGTGTGTATATATATATATATGTTATAAATGACACCCATATCGGTGTTCGAAAAATTTCAGATATGTATAATGAACAATGCTTATCAGCATTTCGAGCCACTTGGACTTTCATTACTTGATTTTGTCATAGGGCTCTATTTTACTTCATCAACTTTTTAAGTCTCATCATTTAATCATTTAATAAAGCATAGTAAAAGTCATCATTTTAATCGCTCCATCACGTTCTTATTTAATTAATATTCTTAAGGTTAATTACTTACCCGAGGGTTTATTACTTCTTTGACTTTTGTCATAGTATAATCCTTTAGAACATACCGAGAGTCATTTTTCTATGATAACAGACTCTAAGAAGGATCGATGATGTAACCAGCAGAAGTATGGGTGTAGTTCTAATAAAATTTCTAACTAAAGTATCAACGTCACGCAATTGTTACATACGTACGCATTTTAGTTAGTCAAATTTTATTTTTCATTGAGTTACACATACATCATTTGGTTTTTCTTAGAAGCAAGTTAGTCCAAAGTTAAAATAATTAAAATGCTGCAGTGGTTTATCTAGAATATGTTTATAATATGCTTGTTATGTTATAAACGCGATCTCTTTCAAGAAGATATTCATTTTTCCATCATTTTAAGCCAGTGACGATACCATTCATCTGGAATCATAAGTTGAACAAAAAGGGTCATGAATCCAAGCATTTGTTCAAGGGAATCAAACTTAACTGCGAAATTAGACTCGGAATGTACATGATACTATTACTTTGAAGCTTAAAATAAACATTATTTAAGAGACTAAAATGACAAGCCATGCATTTTCGCGAGAGTAACAAGTTGTTAGTTACGAGAACGTAACACAAAAGGAAAAGGATCACAAGATTCTTGCTCCTGAGGTCATAGGATTGCTTGTTAGGAAATGAATACTCCTCTAAATTTTACTCGCCTAGAAAATATTGATTTTTTTCAACTCACTTTTGTTCACACGTAACCCTTGATGGTGAAGTATAAATTTATAATTTGGTAAATTTATGTCACGTACTGTTGTAAAAACTAAAAATACTGAGTCAACTATTATATGTACAGCATACAAAACCTGGTTAGTTGAAAGTTGGTGATGTGGACAAATGAGAAAGGGGGCATCGAATTCTTTGACAATATAATTCACATTTCTTAGCTAACAGATGGGACCTAGCACTCAAAAAGCATTAATAGGATAGGATTCTTCCCGCGTGTATTCCATGATATGAAAATTTATTTATCACTATTTCATATAGAAGAGAATATATAGAGACGTGGTTCGAATTGTATCGTTGTGATTAGATATCTATGTTTCACATTTTTTGAGTAAAATAGGTCCAACATTCATGGTATGTATATATTTTTTGATATTTAATATTTTTCATGGTATTGTGAAGTACAAATACACAAGTTCTAGTGCCACATTAAGAACTTGAAAATTTTATATGATTAACTTTAATAAAGAAAAATAACTACAACATTACATATTTGTTGCATTTTATTTCGATAATTTATCACTTAACATATATATACCTTGCGACTAATCAAATAGATTGAGAGAGTACTTAAAGTGATTATGTTGAAAAATTTCTGAGCACATTAATATTTCATGCATGTTTCATGACATAAAAACATGGTGTAAATAGAGTCATCCATTAAAAAAGTATATAAAAAAGTATATGTATATGTATATGTATATAACGTTTCATTTGTTTTCGAACTTTGCCCTACCAACATATTTTGTCAATTTTGATGTTTTAATATTCCCACTAGGGTGAATCGAGCTTTTTACTTATAGGATGGGCCCCTCTTCACATGCAAGATCAAGCGTAAAAACCTCGGCACTCATAATTTTTTTTTTTTTTTGATCTGTAAAAATGTGAGTGGAATAGAAGAGCACTCATAATTTTTTTTTCTCATAAGACAGGTGAACATGGAGTTTTCAATTAATTAATCAATTAGCTTATAAGTTCCTTTATTGTACATGTTATTGTATCATATGTCTAAAGCTTATGAGTTCCTTTATTCTACATGTTAAGTATATGTACGTGTGACAGTGTCTCTCGTATTGTGAATAATCTTGTTATAATTATTTGTGAAAGGAATTTGTATGATGATTCAGGGGGAAAAAGTCAAAACGAAGCACTAGTGAAGTCGACGAAGATTTAGTGGGGAAAATGTAAGGCGGCAATGGGAAGAGTACAAGTGTAAAGAGAACAAAACTCCATTGATCTTATATATAAAATAATAACTCAAGACAAAGAAACAACAACTAGCTCAATATTATGAATATATATTATACATATATATACACATTTCATCAAATATTTTGTTTTAGCCTAGACTAGAATGGAGAAGAAACCTATATGCATTTGTTTCTCTCTTTCTCTCTCCATATATAAAAAAATATTCTAAATCCCCTTGGTTTTCTTTATAACATACTTTATTAATGTTTAGTTGTATATAAAATAGAATGGTGTGACACAATAATGAAGGTTTGACTTTTAATGCGATTTAATGTGTGAAATCAATTTGTACAAGTTTTTGTAAGAGTGTTAGCACAAAAAAAAAAAAAAAAACTATGCTCCCTTCTAACGTACCAAGCAGTTAATGAAACATATTGGGCTATGGACCTCCAATCAAAAGCCATGCTTTGAACTTGGAGCCCAATCTGTTACACTAGAAAACAGCCTATAGCATATCCCCAGTCTATTCTATTCCGCCACGTCATGAGAGTGGTTGCTTACACGCACATATACACACAATAATATATACATATGGTAGCACTACCCCCTCCACGTTTATATTTTTCCTTTTTCTCTCTTTCTCACACTCCACCATTGTTGCTTCACTCAACAACCCACAAACCATTTGTAT
>CAVNYN010251662.1:0-16199 GCA_963692815.1 Nyctanthes arbor-tristis
AAAAAAAAAAAAAAAAAAAAAAAAAGAAAGAAGAAGAGTAAGAAAAGATAAAAAGGTAAAAGTTTTCTTACCATGCAAATTTGATTATAGGTGTTGCCTAAGATATTTTGTTTTCTCTATGGTTTCTGGAAGCAGTTTGTTTTGCGAAATATACTTATGACACTACGCTTTTTTTTTTTTTTTAATTAGTCCAGGCTCAGCAACGTCTACGCTGTTGCTGTGATTCTATTTCTTGATTAAGCACGTCTTTAAATTTCTGAATATTTTACTTTCAGTTCATGTTTTCTAGTCATCTATCTGGTTTCCAGAGTCCTTCCTTTGTGATTGTCTAGCTGCTCACGCATTGCCCTCAGATTTCCTTTTCTGCATCACTGTCCTTCTTTACTGTGGTCTTCATGCTGACACTGACCATAATTTGATCCTTGAGTGTTATCATTTTGGGGAAATCCAGAATTCCTTTAATTATTCTCTCCTATATTTGGTCCGTCTAATCCTCCTCCCTTTTCTATCTCCTTCATTTTACCTTGTCCCTTCTTTTTTTATTTTTATTTTTATTTTTATTTGTATTGGTATTGCATTTGGCATCAGAAATTGCCGTGGTCTGTGTGGAAAGTTCAGTATACAAGAATGCTACTGTTCCATGTCGGTATTTTAATGGGGTCCGACACATTAATACATTTCTATTGCATAGAACTTCTTTACTTTAGCTTATGCATTAACTTGTACTTTGTTAGCATTTTTTCACGAATTAAATGTTTTAACACTCATTCAACTTTGGCTCCCGTCGTGATTTACTCATTGAACTTCAAAATGGCGTAAATTACCTATTTTACTTATGAAGTATTGCTCGTTACTCATTTGCTAAAGTTTCGTTATACTCTTTGGATGGAAATCTGCTGTGGCTAACAGAACGCATAGCTGGCATATAAAAACCAGTTAACTATGCCAACAAAGAGATCCCGGCCCGCCTTGTAGTCAAACCCCACCTGAGAAATTACCAGGAAAGAAAAAGAAATATTTGAAATTGCCAAACCGACCCATCTGAGCTTTATTCAAGAAATTGACCGGATGCTCCATCTACTATGCCGTGAAAGATGCCGAATGCCCTCTACCGGTGAATTTTAATTTCTTAATCCAAGCAGCAGCGCACTGTGTTGATGAATCTAGCTTCCTTTATGTCAATATTTTGAAGGGTATAGCGTCAAAGATGAGCGAGAAGACGAGGTTAAGGTTTTTAAATTTTGGGAAAAATATTAATTTCGGGGATGAAACTAAATTGGGTTGGCTTATTGGTGATCGACCTTCTCCACAGGCAATTGTGGCCTTTGCCGTTGCCGGCAAGACAGTCAAGTGGAGATGGAGGTTGGAGGGGTGCAAGATCTGGCCAAAAAGTGCTTGAATTATTATTTCCTTTATTTATTATATCAGTTGTGGCTTGATGTCGGGGAGTGCATTAGTTGGCAAAATTAGCAGTGGTTTTTTGGCCACATATGCAATCCATTTGTCATATCAGCAATTCCATTTAAGGGATTTAACGGATTGTTCATGAATGAGTAATGGAAGAGGTTTTTTAAAGTTCAATGCAATGGGTAAAATATGACATTTTAAAGTTGAGTGAGTATTTGAAGACATGAGGTAAAGTTGAATGGTTGTTGAAACATTTAACTCATTTTGTCACTGAATGAATGAGCTGGGTAAAATAGGAAAAAGGAAACTATAGTAATTTATTGATGCTGAGGATAAAAGGCAGGATGGAGCATTTTCAGAGGGGGCATTTTAGAAAAGAAGATTTATAGATTTGGGAGAGGGGCAAACCTCTCGAAAGTTTGTGATTCTGTGATTTACCCCTACATAGAAAATACAATCACACAACTCATTTCTTGTCTATAACGCAACTTCAAAATCAGATCAATTTCTTTTTGGTTCTGGAATTCTCCACTGCTGGTTTCATAGAACTGGATTTCTAGTCACAAATTGAACAAAGAAATTCTATCAAATTGGTATACACTATAGAATGACACTCCTAAGAAACTATTCTTGTACTTTTAAGCCATATTAGCAAATTATTTCTATTTCAAAATAGAATTTGGTCAAACCAATCACATTTATATATCTCGTGGAACATTGGAACCCTCCTGCACTGAAGAGAACGTAACTACTATTCATTTGCAAAAAATCTATTCTATTTTGAAGTAGAATTAGTTTGCTAACACAGGCATATTGTTCTATTTAATTGAAGTGAAGGCCTCTCTAACTGGTGTGGTTGCTTTGTTTGTATTCTTATTCAAATTAGTAAGTGCATTGACTATGTTTTTCTAAGTATTTGAAACATGGGTCAATTTTCTGCTTCTTCCTACCAGGGCTGCATACAAAGGATTTGCTGATACTATAAGATTACTTCTATTTAGAGATGCCCACCAAGGGAGACAGGATAAAGAAGGTATCTTAACTTGGAATGTTGCATTTTGAAATAGTATGGAATCTTGTTTAGTTTAGAGTCAAGTATAATTGTCTTCCTGGACAGTACGTCTACAAAATCAAGAACATATGTATGGAAATTATAACAATTTGCGATCGCTGAAGTGTGTTTAAGCTTTTTATCATTTTCTAACTTCAATTTTATGTTTTTATTCATGATTTAATAGGTGTTTATATTTTGTATGTCGCATAGGGGAAAATTTTTTCATATTCTGAACTTTGCTGTATGAGAACAAACATTAAAGGTTTTGTACATGTAAAATTATGATTTTCACATTTTAGACGATAATATTAACTCAGCCACATAAATAATTGATGAGATTCTGACTTCAGATTTTATATATTTTTCTGAAAGATTCTCTTGCACTATCTTTTTATATGAATAATCAACTTATATTCTCGCTCCTTCATCTCTTTGTATCCCTTTCATGATTGATAGAGTTACAAGTCTTTGATTTGGTTGAAAAGTTGGCAGAATGATTGATGAAAATTGCTGAGGGAAGTCTACTATAATTGCAGTTACTTAAGTAGTTCAGCATAAACATGAAAATCTTCGTATGTGTTAGAAGGTTAGAAATTGATGGCTAATTATGCATTTAATTGAGCTGATTTACCGAAGAGCAAATGTGACGTCATGTGTGATAGTTACTCCTATAATAGAGGAAATTTTAGGGCACTAGGGTAATTTATGCTTGGAAGTGTTGGTGCCATACAGACCACTATTACTCCTCAACTGTCCCTTTTTGATCTGATGCTGTTAAAATTGGGAGAAAGAAAGAGTTCAAAGTACATCACCAGGCACTTTAACCACCAAAAACTCCTGCACTATTTTGCAAATTTTGATTGTATCTTTCTCGCCAGGTTGTACTCCATTACACTGGGCTGCATTGAGAGGAAATGTGGAGGCATGTACTGTACTTGTACATGCTGGAACGAAGCAGGAACTGATGGTAAAAGATAAAGCAGGGTTCACCCCAGTAGAGCTTGCTTCTGATAAAGGCCATTGGCATGTTGCCCAGTTTCTTGTATGTAACTTCTTTGGTAATTCTCATGAGATAGTTTGTATCACTGTTAGAATTAGCAACAAATATTTTCAAGTTCGCTAGTTTTTTGGAGTCAATTAATACGAGAGGGAATAGCTGAATAGCCACTCTGTCAGTGGTCAACTGCTTGACTCTGCTATACTCGGAATAGGGAGAAAAAAAGGAATCTTGCATTTTCTTTGTGTGAAGAGATTTTCTGTTTATGTCCATTTTACTAGCCATAATGTTATTTAGGGCAGATCAATTTGTTTTCTTGACCTCAAACTTTCACTCTAATAAAAGATTTGTTTGCACTTCTGTAGAACATATAATTCAGAACACCAGGTGGTTTGTATTCTTGTTTTTGTATCTCCTACAGTTTGCTACTATAATGCCCTACTGTGTACCTAACTTGGATCTGCAATCTAGAATATCCTGTTCAGATGCCTTTCTTGCACCTTGCATTTAAAATTTTGCTTGGATTCCCTTGCATGACTGTAGTATTTATTTCCGACTTCTCCCTGGCAACATAATCTTCTTGCCACTTATTTCAGAAATAGTCCATCTTTTCCACAGGGTCACTCCTTTTTTGCCCGCATAACATTGAATGGTTTAATGTCATGTAGTCCAATGCACACTCTGCTCAGAACAAACATTGGGAAGTTGTAGTTTGCACCGGAAAAGGCAGGATGAATGCTTATGCCCCATTTCTATTCAGTCTCGTGGTTATCAATACCCTTCTCTTCATTAGCTCAGTTCTTTTTGGTCAGTAAATCTATTTCTTCATTCTTGTTCTTGTATTAGTGGCTGAGGTAGATTATCTTTCTAATAGTTCTTCTGTTCTTGTGCTAGCTCCTAATCTTCCAAGGGTAACAGCTGTTGTTGGACTTTGGGGATGGACGGCTGTTTCTTTGGCAGTGGCCTCTCTGGTCATGTTTGTGCACTGCAGTAGGTAGATTTTTGCTGTCATGAATACATACATCAGTTAGGCAGCCGTTGTGCTTTCTAGCCTTCTTTGCTAATTCATGAGCAGCCATGCTTGCTTGTCTAGGACCAAACTTAATATTGTAATTTGCTAGTCCGCGAAGGGAACGTCTAAAGTCTTCAATAATGAGTCCGAACTCCGTAACATTGTCTTCATACCTGTGAATGGCATCGACTACAACCTTAGCATCTAGCTCAATTGTTGCAACTTGCAATCCTAAAGAAAGCAACCACAAAATAGCTTCTCGAGCTCCAATGGCCTCTCCTTCTTTAACAGCACATAAACCCTCAATTTTTAGTTATTGTCTCATTGACAAAATAATACACACATGCGCGCTCGAACACGTTTTCTCATCTGTGTCTCCACATAGTTTTCATATGGAAGATGGTTTTGCTTGTTCGAATATTTGCTTATAGGAATATGAGGGAATTAAAAACAAAAGTAGGGTCTGTAGGAAAATATTTTGAGGATTTTCTTTCTATACCTAACTAAAATCCTAAAATAAACTTTTTGCAAGTGTATGTTGTCTTAGAGTAAGACAAAAGCTGCAATCATTTAAGTTTTTCTTTCAAATTGGACAGTTATTGTTATTGTGATTTAGTTGGTGATGATTGCTTCTCACTCTGATGCAGTAAAGACCCAGGTTTTATAACGACGCTCTTCCGATCTCAAACTGATGCTGAGGTACCTGATCTCTTTTTCAGTTTTTGGTCTCGCAATTATTTCCAGTCACAATGGTGCAGGATCCATTTGGTTTAATATGATGCAGGATCCTTTATTGAACACTGATCTGAATAGTAACCCAATTTGGACGGGAAACTGGTCTCAGCTGTGCCCTACGTGCAAGGTTTATTCATAATTTAATATCATTCGGATGGCAAACAATGAAGAGATTTAAGATTGCATCTAATTTCTTCCTCTGATGCATTCGATGCTTGACTGGTTTTTCTTTCTTTTGTTGTTATATTCTAGATAATAAGACCTGTTCGTTCCAAGCACTGTCCCACGTGTAAACGATGCGTGGAGCAGTTTGACCATCACTGCCCCTGGATCTCAAATTGTGTGGGGAAGGTAGTAATTTACATCATCTAATTTCTTTTGTTGTTTTACATAGAAAACCGATGAACATGAATATATAAGTTGCCAGATCATCTTTCCCGGTATAGTTTTTTTGTCAAATTGCATCTTCATCTTAAAGTTAAGAGGTGAAAGTGGTAGAATTTTCTGTTAGGCTTAAATTGCTTTCTCATGATTTCTTAAAATTTAACCTCAATCTTGTTTAGTACTTATTTTGCCTTGACGCTTTCCTTTGGCGCTTCAATCAAGAAACCCTTTGCTTCTCTTTCACCACTGAATTTTTTCAATTTTGCAATTACAATCAATTCCGTTTCTTCTTTAAATGTGTCTGCCCATATGCGAATTCCTGCAATCTTCCCAGTACTCTAATTTGATTATTACTGGCTTAAAATAAGGACATTGTCAATTGCTTCTGAATGTTCCATAACTGTGCCTGCTAGTGCTTGCCTAAATAGATTCCTGGTTAATAGTTTTGTATGACATAAGGTTAAAGAATCTTTTTGCAAAATGTCTCTTTCCTATTGCATGTGAATGCTCTAAAATGATATCTGCAAACACCAACAATTTATTCCATTGGCAACTTATGCTTGTAAATTGTAACACTTGTACCAAAAAATCAGCTTCTTTTTTCATCACTTATTTTCGTCTCTTATGAGTGTGATTTTTATATCTTCATGAGTTTTGCAGAGGAATAAACGGGACTTTTTTATTTTTCTCTGCATGGGCTCAACAACAGCATTTCTTGGTGGTTTTATTGCTATTCAAAGTATGTTGGAGCAGCTACACTTCTCTTTGCTAGGTGTAAATGTTACTGGCTATTTGGTAAGATTGTAACTTGTGCAATATGGCAGGAATTTGGACATCAGTACCAGCAACAGGAACAGGAGAAACATGGCTTCATCACGTGATTTTTAATTATCCTGGTGTTGTTTCTTTTTTGGTCATGGATGCAGTTATATTTACTGGTGCTGCAACTTTATTGACTGTTCAAGCATCCCAGGTAAAGCATTTGTCTTTATGTTTCTTCCTTCCATTACTCTTTCCAATTGCTATTTTATGCCTTTGATAATTTACTTCAGTGTATTCTAGCACATTCATCATGTTCTGTTACTCGGTGCTCACTACACTTGTATGATTGTACTGTGTCAATGTATTACTGCTTGGTGGTATTAGTCTTTGTTTCATGCCTAAGTGTTAGTAAAATGTTGATTTTTTTTAAGATTGCTTGTACTTGATTTTATTCTGTTAATGAGGTCATAAATAACTATATGAACCAGTTCAAAATGCTTGAAATTAGAGTGTACGACTATATGAACCAGTTTGAAATGCTGGAAACTAGTGTAAGAAGCACTGCACAAGGGTACTTTGATATGCATAGCTGAGCCTTTACAGGCATGGCTTGCTGCCATGGGTAACATACTAACATTTAATGCTGCATGGACTATATTGCTCATCAAGCTATTTTTTTTGGCGCAAAGCATATGAGGACAGGGTCTTTTGAACAACTCTTTTCAGCCTGTAGCTAGGGACTTGAAGATGTTTAACCATGACAACTTCACCTTCAACTTATTGGCCAAGGTTAAAACATTCAATTTTCAAGTAATCAAGTTCTGAAATAAATTCTTACATTTCGGCCAAGCTAGAAATAAGCATGTTGCTTATTTTAATTATAAGGCCAGAGTGACTTTGAGAAGAAAATACATCCCAACATCTCTGGAACCGGAGAGTAACGTTTATATTCTTTTAAGCTTAGCTAATATGTAGTATGCGTTATCATTGCTTGTGAATGGCTGCTCATCTATTTAATTGCATTTTGGCTTTGCTACTCTCTGAACAATAATCCTCTATTGTCTAAACGCTCTAGGAGTATTCTCTAGATTATACATTTGTGCTAGTTACGTTGCCTCAGGACCACAGTTTCAGAGTCTAACATCCTATAATGCAGATTGGTCGGAACATCACCACAAATGAGTTGGCAAATGCTATACGTTATGGATATCTTCGTGATCCAAATGGGAAATTCCGCAACCCATATAATCACGGTTGCTGGAAGAATTGCTCGGATTTCTTCATCAATGGCTACACAGATGACAATGAGATTGCTTGGCTTCCTTTGCAACAGGTTGCCAGGTAGCAGTACATAGATGGTCTTGCTAGATAGTATAGACTCCACTTTCTCATGTTTGGGAATCTAATTACACACAAATATTATATATGTTGTAATATAGTATTGCAACTTCCAAGAAAGATGTATGGTTAGATTGACACTGTACGTAAATAACCAAATTAGAATTGTTACATCATCAATGGATCTTCTTTAGGGAGTATCATGTTACGCCTTTTCTTCTCTTGCTTTCTTGGACTTTACTCTCCTCTCGAGCTGATGATTGACTTGACCGTTTGAGTGCCAGCAGTTCTGGCCTTCCTTTTTATCACGATGTACAGTAGTGTGCAAGTGAAGTTTATAAGTGATGAGAATGAGGAATGGAATTTTGTTGACTCTCACGAGGGACGACCATTTTTGGAGGTTAACATATGCGATGCTATTTTAGTTGTTTATGAATTAGGCTAAAACTTCATACTTCCAAATGGGATGGGTTGAAAATTTATAGCACCCATTTGGTGATGTAGTTGCATGTATGCGCGCCAACAGTCACATATATACATGCAGTCACATCACTCGTATGAGTGCTAGATATTTCTTTTGGTATGGGCTGGGTAGAAGAATTTGATACTGATTTGGTTAGTTGAATCCCAAGCTGGGAAAAACGGATTACAAGTTTTGAATTAGTGATTGGGATCTGGGACATAAAAAATAAATTATTAATTATTCATCACTCGTATATTTTTTGAAATTTACATGTTTAAACTTGTTTCCTAATTTCTTAGAAATTTTTGGAAGTCTCAATTGAATACTCTTTTTATTTAATGAATGAATGAAATCTTTCTCATTTCATCTTGACTGTATCGCGAGTTCGCGACAATATGCCTAGTTGCTATTGTTCTACTTCCACATAGTTCATGAGATTTACATGTAATGGTGGAGGAAATATCTAATACTCGAGGAGTATCCTAATAGAGTACTTCAGATCAATCAACAACCCATGCATAAGCTCACTGGTCCCAAAAATAGAAAATTTCTAAGGAACCCAAGGCTGGGTTCCTTAGAAGCACTCCCCAAAAATAGGGTTAAAAAATTCACGTGTGGGTTTATCATTAGCTTTGAGTACCTAAATTTTTTCCGTAATGATGAAGCATTGATTTCTATAACTCATTTAGTTAATTAATTATTTAATTCTATTTCCATTTTGAAATTGAATTAAATGGAACTCTGTTCCAAAATTTGGAATATTAACAGATCTAAACTTGTGTTCATGTGAATTCAGATGGACGAAGCATAATTCCAAACAGGGTCTTAGTGCTTGGCAGGACAAAGATCTCAACGGATATGAAACCCTAGACTTCACTAAACCTAAACAGGCAAAGTGTATTCATTTGACTAAAGTTTCTGTTTACTCACAGGTGAAGGAAACAAAACCAATAAATCCAAAATAATGTAGATGATGTGTCCAAAAATGGAGAAAAGTAAATAAAACATTGATGCTGGGATTAGACTCGGACTGGACTAAAGAGAACAGTAATTGTCGGCTTTCTTATTAACACCGTCACATATAATATTATTATTTTGAATTTAAAACTTAATAAATATTTTCATCTTTAATCTCTGCGGAAACTCTTCACCACCTGTTTAACTTCGTACTGAATTTTTTATTCTGTCTAACCCGATGCCCCAAACATGATTACATTTATTTATTTTTGTATTCAAAGTTGAGAAAAAAATTGAGAATGGGACAATTTTGTTGAAAAAATGGCTTCTTTACATGGGGATTTGGTGGGACTTTTCCCACTCTACAAGCTGAAACTTCAACGGGGCTAGTTGTTATATGAAACTCTTCATAATTGGACAGCACAGGGGACCAATAATTACTCATTTTTCTACCAGCTTAAAAGCTACCCACTAAGATTTTTTAATCAATTTTTATATCCCAAATCATTGATCAAAGGGATATTCAATTGCATAAACATCAGTTCAAATCAACAACCTGTGAAGAAAAATCAACAGAGAGAAAGGCATCAAGACTTTTGTTTGATGGACCTATAAATGTTTGCCAATCTCCTTGATTATGGGACTGGAATTTTTCAAGAAAAAAAGATCATCTTTTTCCATACTGTTGAAAAGGGTGAGTTCTCTCTCTTTCACATACACATCATGCAGATAAGTTAACAAAATTTCGTAGCATTAGTATTAGACGAGACTGGACATCGGCCTCTAGAACTAAATTGGCTTCTCTTTCTTGCAGAATTCTCTACTGGGCTTATGGAGATATCAAACATCAGTTGCTTGACAGAATTGGTAACATGCTGCGAATTCTAGCTATCTTCTTGTTCTTGAATTGATTTCGGGTTCTCGATGTAGAAACTTGATTGATTAATCAACATTTTCTTCATTTACAGGGAATAGATGATCAGGGATTCATCCACCAGTGGCCTGTGAATTCACTTGATGAACTGAGAAAATGTCCATGGCTACTGCTCTTGGTAATCAAGAATTTCATCAGTCTTTTTCTCACCCGATTTTCGACTATAAACGGGCACCAGAATCGAGAAATGACACATGGAGTTCTTGCAAGTTTGATCAAGTATCAAACCCACCTCTGTCCAACAATCTTCATTTAATGAATTCAAATTACACTAATCAAATAGGAATGGTGAAGCCTAAGGAGGAGAATTGGTCTTCCAATAGTCCTACTTTCCCCTCTGATTCTGCCATTTCCCAGAATTACTCGTTGCCGGCTTGTCAAGGAGCTAAGAGAATCTGCACGAATGCTCGGCTTACTCAACCACAAGATCATATCATAGCTGAGAGGAAGAGGAGAGAGAAACTCAGCCAGAGGTTCATTGCTCTGTCTGCTCTGGTTCCTGGTTTGAAGAAGGTTATTTCTTTGCCGATTTTCGAGTTTCATTTGGTTTTACCATTTTGCTACCAATTTGAATTTATTGTTGATCTATAAAACAGATGGACAAGGCTTCTGTTCTTGGAGATGCCACCAAGTACTTGAAGCAACTCCAAGAACAAGTAAAGAGTCTGGAGGAGCAAACTAGGAAGAAATCCATGGAATCTGTAGTTTTCGTCAAGAAATACGAACTCTGTGCTGACAGTGAAAGTTCCTCAGACGAGAACTTCTCTAGCAGCCGCCATATTGATGAGCCACTGCCGGAAATTGAAGCAAGATATTCCGGTAAAGAAGTTCTTGTCAGAGTCCACTGTGAGAGAAAGAAAGGAATCCTGGATAAGGTAGTTACTGAAATTGAGAAGCACCATCTCTCAGTTGTTAAAAGCAGTGCCATGGCTTTTGGAGATTCTGCTCTTGACATTACCATTATTTCTCAGGTAAAGTACCATTTTTTTTCATTTTTACCAATTCTTATTTTCGTCAAGAACTCATTGAATCTTGTCCTAATTTCCTGCAGATGGACAAAGAATTCACCACCCCATTGAAGGACTTCGTCAAGAACTTGCACAAAGCGCTCAAACTTTTCATGTGAAACACGTATCTTCGACTGGATCCTCACTTACACAAAACAGCTTTCTTCTACCTTCTAAATCCCCCTTATGTTCCGATGCCTAAAAATAAATCTTTGTTTTTTTCTGGCTACCAAATTCTGTCAACTTTCCACCATTTTAAACCATTTCTCCCCTATATGTTTGCTGTGAGGTTCATTTTGAAGGAGGGTTTTTTCTGTAACTTTTTTCCATGGTAAACTGTTAGTGTTGGCCATGTTGTGAACCCTCCTGTTGTAAAGAGTGATCTCATAGCTTGTTTAGGCCATTTTTGGGAGGTTGAAGAATTCAACCAAACCTGGATTTTTATGAGGGAAAAGGGTTTTTTTTTTTGGGTGGATGGATTAGGCAGGAATTTGTAGCAGATGTGGTCCTTGTTTACTACTAGTGTTTTAGGGGGCTCTTAAGAGATATTCTTATGGCCTCTTTTCGTTTCTATGTCATTTTGTTTGTGTGAACATTGTTGACAATAATACATTAGTTTGGAACATCTATGGTGTTTGAATTTCTTGATCTAGCTACATATAATTTTCTACCTGCATACAATAATTTTGGCTTGCATTAAAGGAAGGAAAAGGGGGGGGGGGGGTTAAAATACATGGCTCCTTATGGCAAGAGGTCTCGATCTTGTCTAAAGGATTTAAATGACTACTATCTTTTTGTTAGACGAGAAAAAATGTGAATTAGAATAACTCATATCGCGCAAAATGAGAGTTGTTACTGTATATAGTGTTATCAAGTTATTATTGTTAACCGAAGTATTTTGCCAGAGTTTGATTCTTCTCTTTTAATTATTCTTCTTAAATTAAATAGTTATATCTAAGTTAATTACCTAGAAAAGCCATATCAGCAGACGTGTGCTCTTCCGATCTCAAGAATGTAAGAAAGCAAATGACGCAATATCGTGGGCAATTACATTTCCCTCATGAGGAACATACTCACATGGTCCACAATTCCAATCTTCAAGTAACGAACAAATCTCACTAAAAAGTATGACATTATGATTGTATGAGAAATTTGAGTGCAAACCCATGACTAATTGAGGGGCGATGGCTAACAATTTCAACTTGTAGTTTAACTACAACTAGTATTTGCTCCCGTGCGTAGCACTGTCAAATCCTGTTGACAAAGTACAACGTAAAGAAATTAAACAACATAGGATCAAATTAATGAACAAAGTAGTATTTTAAGATAACAAAAATAAATATTTTTTTATATTATTAAAAATTTTGAAAAACCTCATTATATATCACATTTGTTGTTTCATTACTTGACTTCCCATTCTTACTTCTTTATCACATCTAAGTATTTTTATATCCGCATGATTCACAACTCTAGACACTGCTACATAGAATTAACCACGATTGAATATTGACTATTTTAAGTACTCAAAAAGATATTAATCTTGACTCTTATTAGTAATCATAACAACGAACAACTAAAGTCTATATTAACATTAACTCTTATTAGTAGTCATAATAATCTAAAACAAGTTCGACATGTCCTAGTATTACTTCTCTGACCCACAGATGTCTTCTAATGTTCTGGGGGATATTTGTTGACAACAGTTCCAATAAAGTGTATACAGACAAAATAAAAAGAAAAATGAAATTAGAAAGGCATAGCTTATATACATAATTTATTTGTATTGAAGAATTACATGATCATACCAAATAGACCAAGAGCACTAAAAGAAGATATATTCTGAAGACATAATTTATTTTTTTATTTTTTACTTCAGAAAGACATAGCTTATATACATAATTTATTTATTTTTTTCATTTTATTTTTTTACTTTAATTTCTTGTATATTGATAAGTTTCATAGAATTATCTATTCCAAAAATGTATTGTTTAAACAATCCGATTGATACACGTAACCGCCTACTATTGATAATCACGTATCATCTTCTTCTTTTTTTAACATATTACTATTGTCTATATACCACAACTTGAAATTTTTTATTTTAATTTCCTTTAACCATTTTAATGTTGGTTAAAGTAACCACCTACTACCTTATTAACTGTAAAGTGCGTCCTTGCTTTTACAGTTTTTTAATAAGTAGTGGGCGGTTACCAATAATGGTAGGTTATGTAACCTACCAATATACATGAATTAAAGTAAAAAAATAAAGTAAAATAAAAAAAGATCTTCTCAAACCGAATCTGAAACAGAATTGAATCGTTTCCAATTGAAGATCAATTTTACTTCAGCTTTTATTAATATATATATATTTTTTACTTTAGAAAGACATAGCTTATCTACATAATTCATTTGTTTTTTCTCATTTTATTTTTTTACTTTAATTTCATGTATATTAGTAAGTTTTATATAATTATTTATTCCAAAATATGTATTGTTTAAACTATCCTACTAATATGTGTAACCGCTAACTATTGATAACCACACATCATCTTCCTTTTTAAACCATTACTCTTGTCTATATATCATAACTTGAATTTTATTTATTTCTTATTTCTTTCTTTTTCTTTTTAACTTTAATTTCCTTTAACCATTTTAGTATTGGTTAAAATAACCGCCCACTACCTTATTAACTATAAAGCGCGGTCGTACTTTTACAGTTTTTTTATAAATAGTGTGCGGTTACCAATAGTGGTAGGTTGTAGAACCCACCAATTTAAGGGAATTAAAGAAAAAAATAAAGTAAAATAAAAAAATCCTTTCAGACAGAATCTGAAACGAAATTGAATTTTTTTTCTAATTGAAGATTCAATTTTACTTCCGTTTTTATTAATATATAGATAGGAGATTTTTTCTCCGAGTTAGAAAAATATCATGCATCTTCACTTCTTTCACTTTGGACTCGACCAAACATGCTCTAGTAATTGACTCCATCGAGTTTATTTGTCAACTCTAATCTCCACACCTCCCCTCAACAACAACAATAAATAAATAAATTCCTCCAAGTTTTCAACTACTTGTGATAAACTCAACAACGATTTTATATATATATATATATATAAACACAAGTTGGACAATAGACTGCTAATTAAAGAGATACTTTATCATCCATTTTATTATTTTCGACCCCACAAATATTATGATATCTCTAACATGCCGTGTTATGGAGCCAATTCCTGTAAATTAAAGGGTTTTTTTTTTGGCCTCTTAAATTGCTTAATCAACTTCAATAATTCATTAAGTAGTTACGGTTTATGTAGAATTGAAAGAGATAGACATCAGAGGTGACACTGTAAATGTGGCATAATTTCATTAGATGATCAAAAAAATCCCATGTGATTGCCATCCAATAAAATTGTATCATGTGAGAATGTCACTTATTTATATCTTCCTAAAATAGTTATATATATATATATATAAAAGTTATACATAAAAAAATATATCTAGCCTGATGGCCAGGAAAAAGTTGATCAAAACCCCAAGAAACAAGTAAATGAAAGATAGGGACTATCAAATTTCAATTTCCCTAATTTTTTTAAATTGAAAGAAAGAAGGAAAGAAAAAAAAAGGATGAACAAGAATAAGAAGGTTAATTGGCTAAGTATGTCCAGATTTTCAAACTCTACTCTCTTATCAGTTGCACATTTTTTTAATTAAATCAATAATAATCATTCTTTGCTCATTAATTACAAGCAATTATGTTTATTTTATTTTTCGGTCTCTTTCTTTTCTTAATCTTTATTACATCAGTTGCATAGTTGTCCAAAAATTACGGTATAAGGCCTTGTATTTTTAGAAGATATATGGAATCATAACAAATTTTCTAGAGAAGAAATGACTTGGTAATTATGGAGTGTTTTGGTGGGTTATAGAACATTAATTGGTTTATGAAATAAATCTAGACCACCGTACAATAATTTTTGTAACTAGATTTTTCACCAGTGCAATGCACGGGGTAGTGATCTAGTGACAAAACCATACTTCAAAAGTAGTGTGATAGGAGTTGATGCTTGATATCCTAAAGCGGATACAAAAAATATAACCTACACAAATAAAATGTGGATTGTACAGTAGCAAATAGTATATAATAGCAAAGTAAATAATGTCTCATAATTACCACCTTACATAGATTAACTCGAACCAAGTAAAGATTCCAGCTGAGTACAAGAATATCCTGA
Organism: Nyctanthes arbor-tristis; assembly: GCA_963692815.1. Taxonomy (NCBI): domain Eukaryota; kingdom Viridiplantae; phylum Streptophyta; class Magnoliopsida; order Lamiales; family Oleaceae; genus Nyctanthes; species Nyctanthes arbor-tristis. Next base: position 15,286 of record CAVNYN010251662.1, read on the forward strand.
AGAGCATTCAAAAGAGCAAGGAAAAAAAAAGAAAAAGAAAAGATGTTAAGTATATATAAATACAATAATGGACGCATCTAAGGAATCAAAAGGTATGCTGTAATAATTAACTTATAAAATTAATCTAAATTTCTAAAAACTTCCTTGAACACTATATTGACAGTTTTGTTACTCCAATGCCCATCACAATCACAAATCGTAAACTTCAACCCCTTTCTACTTGTTACTCGAGAAACAACAACATAGAGTTGACCATGACTAAAAACTGGTCTCTTCAAAAAAAACCCCTACATGGGAAAGTGATTGTCCTTGCTCTTATTGATTGTCATTGCATATGATACCATTAATGGAAATTGACGCTGTTGGAATGTAAATGGCAATCTAATGTTAGACGGCGTCAAAGTCAGCCTTGGTATTAAAAACTCATCCCCAGCATTGGGACCAGTCAAAATCCTTGCTTCTATTATATGACGACCTAGCCTGGTAACTATCAATCTTGTCCCGTTACATAGACCTACACGACGCTCTTCCGATCTTCTCAACAACATCACTGGTACACCGACTTTCGATCGTAACTCATGTTTCGGGACCCCAGAAGATCGTATACTGTTCAAATACTCAAGTGTGTGGAGATCTTTAACTAATTCACTATATGAATCAAACTTGCAGGTCACATATGAGCTCAAGTAAGTCTTTCAACAGAAGGATTGAGCGAAACAATATGGTCATTGACCATGTCAACTATGTCAAGTGTTGGTGTGAGAATAACTCTACCATTTAGGAAGGTACTATCACAACCATTGGCTAAGAAATCAGGATATGTACTATTAACTATTGAAGTCACTAGATCGCCTAAGTCATGAACCAAAAGGTCATCAGGAATTTCAATATCAATATAACCATCATTTTTGCCA
>CAVNYN010251687.1:0-19078 GCA_963692815.1 Nyctanthes arbor-tristis
ATCCTCCCTTGAGTGTCATTTTAGAAACCATCACTAGAAACACAAGAATGGTTCCTATCAACACAATCAGTTTTCACCACTTACCTCTCAATTTTCACGTTCTCCTCGAACAAGTTAATGTCCTCTGCTTATTGCTAACATTTTTCTTTGTTATTGACTTATTTCAACCAATGTCGGCCAGGACTGTGAATGTGGAGGCAGTGAAAAAAATACTTGGAAGATGAAATTTTTCCCAGTCTAGGTGAGAGGCCATTTTCTGGGGTTTATGTGCACACAGGGGTTAATAGGAGAAGTGAGAATTCACCTGGAATATCAGCTCTAAGATCCATTCCTGTGGCCATTCCAGTTAACCTCAGAGAATATTTGAAAACAGTTTACTTCCTGCACCCTGGCTTTTGTACTCGACTCCTCCTCATCATCTTCGGCCGTCTCCTCTTCCGTGGATGGTAACTTGCAGTCGAGCACTCTTTTACATCTCATGCATTTAGGCCTCATTCATTACAAAAATAATCCATCAAAGTCTATGGAAATTGGAAAATGCTACTGGTACTACAAAATTGTAGAGAAACTTGTACAAACACACGTGGCTCCTATGATAACCACTGATCGAGAAGTGATGTAATGTACACATTAACAAGATCGGGCAAGTGTGTCATTTTCTAGAAGGGGTTGTATAAATTTCCACTTCTTGAAAAGGAATAAAAAATATTAAAAATTACCTAAGCAATGATGTGTAGTTATATATCTTTATCAAATTGAAAAACAAATAGGATTACACAATAAAGACGAATAAAAATTACCATCAGTAATTTCTAAAACCCAAAAAATGCTAATTAAATAAGCTGACATATTCCATTGCTAATTTTAAACAAGCAGATATATTTTTAAAATAGCTACAGAATTATTCATTTACTTCCATTTATTCGAAAGGCTACCAGATTTGAAAGGGTTTACTAGACTAAGGGTTTAGTTACTGATGCTGGATGTAATCTTTAACGCTTGACAGGTTTTATTGGAAGCTAAGGTACATTAACAGATTGGAGTTTCTGTGGTACAAGGTAAGCAGGAAAGAAATTGAGATCCCAGAATTTGTGTATGAACATGATGAGGAGCTCGAGTTCGTGGCTTCATGGAATATGGATTGGAGAGTGATTACCCAAGAGGATATGGAGCTCCAAATCTTGACAGCATGGTATTAACCTACTCCATGAGGCGTATTGCTTAAGTATAGTAAGTGATTGGCCTTATCGGACTGCCCTGGCCCTCGAGACCAAAGTTCTCTCAATTGGGATGGCAATTTAGTGTTTATTCGTTTATCCTCTTGTATATGAATTCTGTAAAAAAAACAGAATAAGACGCAAGGTACTATTCACATATCAGTACTTTCAGAGTGATAAGGATTTCTTCATATTGCTACTGATCTCTAAATTGCCTAGATCCTCTCAAGTGGATAATCTTTTATCTTTCATAATTAAATCCGAAACATTTCCCAAATGAAACTATTACCAATTATCTGAGAAGAAGGCACTTCCTGAGTTCAATGAAAGCATCATAACTCTAAAATCCCAAATTCCTTTGGACATCAGTTCTAGCACAAAGTTGACCCAGAAATCTACAGAGAAAAGTTATAAAGGTAAAACCTAACTAGCAGCTACCATCAAGGTGTTGCTAGATACTCCAATCACGGTCCAGCCAGCATGCAAGACATTGAACAATGCAGCACAGAGATACTCAGGCTAACCAAGTCTTAGAAGACGAGTAAAGCCTAATGGTGAAGCCGAAGCATGCAGCAAAGATGATTCATCCAAAATAGAAACCAACTCTATAGCTATATATCTATAAGCTATACCTATCATTACACTTAAAAAAGGCCACGTTACAGCAAAGATTTCAGATCTGTGATGCTTTGCTGTAGAACTCACTGTTTGCTTGGAGGAATAATTAAACTAAGCAGCAAGAAGAACAACACAATTCAATACAATTTGCAAAAACATTGAAGCTCAAGGTACTTAGTACCCAAGGGGGAAAAAGGAAAAGGAAGAAAATGCAGATATATCTCTGGTGGAACAAAGATTTTTAGATTCTTATAGGATTTTTAATGTTGCCTAGAACTTTTATAAGCGCTAGAAGAAGGGTGTGTAACTGTCAATTCTAATCTTGAAGTAATCAAGGAAAAGGAAACATACACCAAGAATGCTTTATTTAGTTAAAATGAGGGGTTCTCTTTTTTCCCCTTTAGTATCTGTTTGATTCAATTTATAGTAGTTGATTTATAAAGAGAAATTATGAAGAGGTGAAATGAGTAGTGTAGATTTAATAAAAGTTTGAAATTTGAGGTTATAAATAAATAGTTGTCAAATTAGTAGTCAAATTGGTGACAGGTGAGATTATAATGTAATTTGATAAAGAGGATGAAACAGGACTTAAAAAGGGAGAAAGGAAATTAAGCTATTAGAAGGGGATACGTATATTATTTAAATGCTGTCTTCAACAAACTGTTTCAAAGCTTAATCAATTCAAAATGCTTGATAGCCTTCAAGAGATTCTCTATCTCTCTCTCTCTCTCTCTCTCTCTCTCTCTCTCTCTCTCTCTCTCTCTCACACACACACACACACACACTTTACTGGCTCTATATCACCTTCTTCAAACAGTCAACGCTATCTGATACCCTTCTTAAGGTCAAAAAAGATTTACTGGAAAACCGTGCTTTTGCAGCGATCATCACTATTTTTCTACACAAGGGATGATCTGAGGAGCTATGCAAAAAGCTTTACTTTCTTCTCATGCTGGTTATTGCTAAGACCGACAAGATCCAGTGCCACCCGAATTTGTTACACAGACTAGTTTGTGATTGCTGATTAGAACTTGCATAACCTACTTGATTCAAGAAAGAAACATTGTTTCATACCCCAATGACAAAATAAAAATAGTAACGACATCCCAAAAGCATCCGTGGATGAATTGTGTTATTCCATATCTACTGAGTAGAGTACTTGGTGGCTCTGCAGAGCTCAGGAGTTTCAGAGCTGTTTCCATATTGAACTAGAGAAAAATGATAAATTCAGAATTCTTCAGCACTTTACAGCTTAACAAATTAAAAGTCTCACAAGAATTAGAATAAACCTAGCATTAGGTTCCAATTTTATGCAGCCACACACTGTCGACTAACTCCATGTCTCTATCTACACTTTAAGATGGGGATCTGTCATTGAGCTTATTTATTTATGTTTTTTCCTTTAACGGTAACAACACTAATCAATCGTACTATATGTTTTTTCTATGTACAATGGTCCTCAGTCACCAACAACCTAACACATTGTAATTTCCTTTTCTAATGCATAATATTCCATAAAGGGAAGTTCAAAGGTTGCATATCGAGTTGGTTGCCGAACAACTCCAGTACATAATGGTGATAAAACTTCACCGAACAACATAACTCAAGAAGATTTCGATAGACATTAATGAGATCCACAGATCATTTACATAAAAATGAATACACTAGAACAAGTTCAGTTAACTAAATAATTAGAATATATTTACATACACAATAAGCTCAACGATATAGGCTTATCCACTGAATAACTAGGGAAATACAAAGCTCACAGAAGATCATAAAGTAGAAGTGTTTCTATATACAAAAATGAAATGCACATTATCAGTACAATAACAGGAATCCAATAGAACTCACATGACTAACATGGATTTGGAGTAATCCAAATTGGCCAGTGTGATATTTGAGGATAACAGGGCAATGGTTCAATTTTCCCATCCTCCATATTATAGAACCCAACATCATGATCCCCGCTAATTCCATCATAATTCGCTTCAGAATAGTCATCTGCAAAGTAAATTCTGTTCCCTTTACAACCTGGGTAATTAGAAGCCAACAAAGCGAAAGATGAATTCTCCCCCAAAAATACTACTCTATCCCCCATTGTTGTGATTTTCTCCCACTTGCGCGCACTCGTATCCATCCTCCACACAGAAAATCTGACTGTCTTGTACACATTGTCAAACTGATGCAAATGCTCAATATTGGTCTCCAGCTCTAAGTACCGTGTGATCAACAATAACTCTCCCATTGCGTCCACCAAATACTGCATGTCGCCGCCAATTTTCTGCTGCATGTTAATAAATGAAACCTTAGGAAAACCAGCATCCTTCACGTCACAAATGGCGATTGACCCGAATTTATTCACAGCGTAGAATGAACCATCGAAGTAAATTACATCCTCACAAAATGACCGCGCTTCCTCAATCAATTTCCACGAGTCTTCGCCCTTTTTGTAATACCCGAGATCCCCGAACCAATTAAGAATCGCAAAGGCAGTAAAATTCGACTCATTGTACGGGTTGTGAGAAAGGATAACCTTTTTGATAAAAGAGTCACGCATTTTCCTCAAGTTGCTAGTATACACCTCGGCGCCAGGGGACCGGAGAGTGTATTCGCGGCCTACGCTGTAAAAATCAAAACTTAAAACATTCGGAAAAGTTGAAAGCGGAGGAAGATTAATTTTGGCGCGGGTGATAGGGTTAATGATGAATATAGAAGGGGACTCGTCAACGAGGACAAGCCAACCATGTGACGAGCCCACGCATCGGCGGCTTGGGAAGGCTTCTGGCAGCGTGATATGGTGGAGCTTACTATTAAGGGCGTCGAAAAATCCTCGCCGATGAGGGGAAACCGAAGATCGGCTCGGCCGAAGCATGAGCCATGGAAATTCGCGCGGCAGATGGCTGGGAGTTAGGGGAGCAGCGGCTCGCCAGCTTGAGCAGACGGCTCGGAATCGCATGTAATCCGCCTGTGAACGAACGCTCCGGGCGATAGTTTGGAGGAGTTCCGGCGGAATATCTGACCAGTCAACGGTGAGTGCCGCAGTGGACATGGCGGCAATTGGGGGAGTGCGGTTGCCCGGCGAATTGAATTTAGAATAATATTTATTTTACTCATTTAATTTTGGGTTAATTTCACAAAAGGTCCCAACCTTTGCATTTTCTATTAATTGAATAATCAACCGTTTTTCAATGCCTTAAGTCCCCAACATTTTCATAAATTCACTCATAATGCCCTTTAAAACATTTTTGCCCTTTCATTTTCAATAAAATAAAAATAAATTCTCAAAATAGTAAAAATAATAAAACTAAAAAGGAAAATAAAATTTTCCCACCTACTTAGTCAGTTCTCCATTCTAGCACTATTCGTAACGTGATTGAAAATGACAAATATTTACACCCTTTTTTTTAGAAACTCTTATTTTTTTTCCTGTCATTTATAGCAACAACGGGAGAAATGAGCAACAAAATTGTTGGTCTCCTATTTTTAACTAATGATAATTATATTGTTATCGTATTAAAATTCATTTTAAATGGTTGTTAAGATGTGTCCACCCTTTGGACGGCCCACCATACAATTTGAAGTATTTTCTAATGTGTAACTATGACTTAAAAGGTCACATTTTATTATCGGCAGCCTTTGCTAAATCGTAAGGATGTCAAAATCATTATAACGATGGATCATCGATGTTTATCCTTAAATGCTGGTCAATGCATCCCACGATATATTAAAAAATGTTTATGACCAGTTATTATGACTTAGAAGTTCAAATTTTAATTTTACGATAATATTCACTCAATGATATTCAAATCGTTATAACGATAATTATAACGCTGTCATACTAAAATTCATTTAAAGTGGTCGTCAAAATGTGTCCGCCCCGTAGATGGCTCACCATACAACATGAGGCATCTTTTAACATGTAAAAAATGTGACTTGAAAGTTCACATTTTATTATCGGTTGTCAGTGTTCAATCCTAAATAAATCAAAATCGCTATAACGATAATGTAATAGTTATGAGTTAGTTTTCCATTCTAGGTGTTCGATCATATGTGTTTATCTTTGTACTCTAGTCAATACATCTCACAATATATTAAAAAACGTTTACGATGTGTTATTATGACTTATAAGTTTAAATTTTAATTTTTTGACAATATTTTCTAAATGACATTCAAATTATTATAATGATAGTTATATCGCTGTCATATTAAAAATTCATTTTAAGTGGTTATCAAGATGAGTCTACACCGTGGATGGCTCAGCATGTAATATGAAGCTTTTTCTAACGTGTAAGTATGACTTGAAAGACGTTATTCGCTCAATCCTAAATATATTGAAATCGTTATAACGATAATGAAATCGTTATGAGTTACTTATCTATTTTAGGTGTTCGATCATAGATGTTTATCTTTTAATAGTAGTTAATACATCTCACAATATATTAAGTAACGTTTATGACATATTAATATGACTTGGACGTTCAAACTATAATTTTATGGTAATATTCACTTTATAATATTCAAATCGTTATAACGATAACTATATTGCTTTCATATTAAAATTCATTTTAAGTGATCGTCAAGATGTGTCCACCCCGTAAAGGGCTCACCATTCAATATGAGGTATTTTTTAAAGTGTGAGTGTGCCTTGAAAGGTCACATTTTATTATCGGTTGTCAGCCCTCAATCTTAAAGATATTAAAATTGTTATAACGATAATAAAATCGTTATAAGATAGTTATCTATTTTAGTTGTTCAATCATAGGCGCTCGTTTATCTTTAAATGATGGCCAATGCGTCTCACAATACATTTAGAAACTTTTATGACATTTTAGTATGACTTGGAAGTTCAAATTTTAATTTTATGACAATATTCACTCAGCGATATTGAAATCATTATAACGGTAATTATATCCCTGTCATGTTAAAATTCATTTTAAGTGGTCATCAATATGTGTTCATCCCCACAGACGGCTCACCATACAATATGATGCATTTTTTTAAGTATGACTTGAAAGGTCATATTTGGTTATCGGTTGTTAGCAGCTCAAACCGAAAGATATCAAAATCATTATAGCGAAAATAAAATAGTTATGAGTTAGTTATCCATTTTAGTTGTTTGATCATAGGTGTTTGTTTATCTCTAAATGCTGGTCAATGCATAGCACAATAAATTAAGAAACGTTTATGACATTTCAATATGATTTGAAAGTTCAAATTTTAATTTTATGACAATATTCATCCAATGATATTCAAATCTTTATAACGATAATTATATAGCTATCATATTAAAATTTATTTTAAGCGGTCGTCAAGATGTCTCCACCATGTGGATGGCTTAACATGCAATATGATGCATTTTTAACGTGTAAGTATGATTTGAAATGTCACATTTTATTATCAGCAGTCTGCAGTCAATTCTAAAGATATCTAAATCGTTATAATGATAATGAAATTGTTATAAGTTGATTTTCCATTTTAGTGGACCGATCATAAGTGTTTATCCCTAAATACTAGTTAATATGTCTCACAATACAATAAGACTTGTTTAAAATGTGTTAGTATGACTTGGATATTCAAATTTTAATTTTATGACGTTATTCACTAAATGATATTCAAATCGTTATAACAATAATTATATCGTTGTAATATTAAATTTCATTTTAAGTAGTTGTCAAAAGGTTGTCCACCTAGTAGATGGCTCACCACAAAATATAAGTCATTTTTTAACGTATGAGTATGACTTTAATAGTCAAGTTTTATTATCAGTGCACTGAGCTAAATTCTAAAGATATTAAAATCGTCATAACGATAATGAAATCGTTATGAGTTAATTATTCATTTTGGGTATTCGACCATAACTGTTTATCCTCAAATCCTAGTCCATGCATCTCACAATGCTTTAAGAAATGTTTATGACTTGTTAGTATGACTTCAATGTTCAAATTTTAATTTTATGACAATATTCACTCAATGATATTCAAATCATTATAACGATAATTATATCGCTGATATATTAAGATTCATTTTAAGCGGTCGTCAAAATGTGTCCACCCTGTAGATATCTCACCATATAATATGAGGCATTTTCTAATGTATAATTATGACTTGAAAGGTCACATTTTATTATTCGCAGTCTTCGCTCAATCTTAAAGATATCGAAATCGTTATAATGATAATAAAATATTTACGAGTTTGTTATCTATTTTAATTGTTTGATCATAGATGTACATCTTTAAATGTTGGTCAATGCTTCTCATAATAAATTAAGAAATAATTATGACCGGTTAGTATGACTTGAAAATTCAAATGTTAATTTTATGTCAATATTCACTTAATGATATTCAAATCTTTATAACGATAATTATATCGCTGTCATATTAAAATTCAATTTAAGTGGTCGTTAAGTTGTGTTCACCCTGTTAACGTGTATGTACCAAGCCAACCATGTGACGAGTGATGAGGTGGAGTACTATTAAGGGCGTCGCAAAATCCTCACTGACGAGGGGAAACCGAAGATCAGCTCGGCCGAACCGTGAGCCATCCACGGCTCACGGGGTCCTTTTCAAAGCTTCAGGAAAAATAATTCAGAAGGTCCTCGATCTCTTAGCGATGTGCAAGTTAGTATATTTCTTATTTTATTGATCATTCTTTTTAACAAATTTTTTTCATGCTCGTCAAGTAATAATACTGCTAATTATTTAGATGGTAGTTATTATGACCAATTATTATCACATAAGTGATGAAAGAAAGAAGAGAGAAAATAGGATACACTAAAGAATCACTTGAGCAAACTGATTATTTATTCTGTGCTCTTCCGATCTTATAAATCGGGGTTTAATTCTTCATTCACGGATTTAGCCCGGGTTAAATGTGGCACGAATTTTTTAATGTCTAAAATTAGAAAGCAAAAATAGGTAGGAATTTTTTTAGTCGCTATCGTGTCTTTATACTCGTGTGTATAAGTATAGATATATAGATATATATTAAAAAAAATAATAATGATATGGATGTTGATATCAGCAAGAACAAAGGCAACGATTCATTCCATGGGACTGAATCCTTTTTGGCAAAAATCACCTGTTGGAAAGCTGAAATGTAAATGTAGATGCCGTCATGTTCATAGATAGATGGATTGGGATTAGAATGGTTGTGAGGAATGATAAAGGTAAGTGCTTGTGTTGCTTGTCAAGAAATCTTCATGGATAATAATAATAAGAATAATCTATATATAAATAATAAGAGAAATTTGTCTGTTATAGTTTTTTCTGTTAATATTCTAGCTAAATAAGGATTTTGATGACATCACAATGACGTCATCTGTAAAATTATATTTTTTTCCTTAATTATTTTTTTTACCGTATCTTTTTTATCTTTTCCTTTTCGAAATTTATACTGATCTGTCTTTTAATTTTTGTTAATTTCTCCTTTTGCCTTATCCTCTAATCTTCATCCAATTAAGGCTTCAATTTTGCAGTAAAAATTCAGATATCCTGATATTTCTCTTCTCTTATTTTTTATTGTTGATTTGAATTATTTTTCTTTATATTTCCTTAATCCTTTTTCATGATTTTTATTTTTAGATTTTTGATGTAAGACTTTTTTTTTTTTAACTCATCACGTATCTTTAATTTTTTATTTGAAATAATTTTTTTAAGAATATTTGAATTAATTTTTCTATATTTTCTTAATTAATCTTTTTTCTTAACTTAAAATTAAAAATCAAGAAAATGGATATATTGCAATCTTAGATTTCAATTGGGTTTCTTGTTATGCTTGGGCTTGAATTGCACTTTTAGCTCGGATTACCGTTTTACGACTTGCGTCATGAAAATTTTTTTCCTTTTTTTGACAATTTACTTTATTTTTTTACGATCCATCTGCCGACAATTGATTATTTTATTACAAATGAATTAAACTTATGAATCTCTCTCCTTCTCTCCCTCCCTCTATCACACATACACACATATACTACTAGAAATATTATAGTAAATATTTGAAATTTTTTAAAGCAAACTTCAATAATTCTCGAATTAATTCTTTTCAGAAAAAGAAAAACGATTCTTGAATTAGCCTGCTTTACATATTTTAAAATCTATGAAAAGTCAAATTTAACGGACTATGGTTTCATTGGTTTTTTTTTTTCCTTTTTTTATAAGCATAGTTACATAAATTGTACATTTCCATTATTATTTTTGTGTAAATTAATTAATCATACTTATATTATATTTTGTGAAAGTTTAACAGAAAACTGATTGCTAATTCTATATTATCTTTTTTTAAAGTATAAATAATTAAAAATACAATTAGAATAAATTTTTTTCCTTCAACAGAAAAAAAAAAAAAAACTTTTAAGTTTAGTATTGTACTGGAAAAATGATAGGGACTTCGTCTTTCTTTTCTGCTCTAATTTTTTTTATAGTTTATATTGTTATACCTGTGTAATATACGAGGTGAAAAATCTAGTAATAATAATAAGTGATAAGACTATGAAATATCCAACAATGTGGCAACATTTTTCCATACCAAAAAAAAAATTATAATAATAATAAATATGGCTACATTTTCCACCCAATCCCAAAGACGACAACAAGTGAAGTAATGTTAACGACATGTACTCGCCAAGCTCTCCCTATTACTCACGTCTCTCGCAACCTATTCTTCCCCCTCAACTCAACTTCACTCTATCGCATTTCGCATAGACCTCTTGGCCCACGAAAGCAACCAATACTATTGTTATCATTTTGCCTCAAGAGAAGTCCTCTCCATTCACGCTTTCTCTCTAGTTCTCTCTGTACGTCAATGGGTTCCATTGCTGCCTTTGACGAGCCACTGCAGTACTCTTCTGCTTGCCGCGATGAATCCGTCGTTGATAATTATCATGGTACTTTGATCTCCGACCCGTATCGATGGTGAGATATCTAAAAAAAATGAAATCTTGCCAACCCGTTGATTATTATCATGTTATATATTATGGAGAAAGAACGGTGGTTGAAGTGATTATGGTGGAATTGGGTACATTGGAATTAAAATTGGACGAGAAGATTCAGATTCGAATTGACTTATTCTTAGTCGTTTGTGTTGTGTGGATTCCATTTGGCAAGAATATTGTCGAAGTGACTATCTTTTGGAGATTACTTCAGGATTGGAATTCAGAACTTTTTTGTTGTTTGGTTGTTTGTTTGTTTGTTTGTTTCTCTCCTTCCCTTTGCTTTTATATTCATTTTGTTATCGTAGCATATACTGGTTCATGAATTTTGACTAATGTGGCCAGGCTTGAGGATCCTGATTCTGATGAGACCAAGGAGTTTGTGGAAAAGCAGGTGAAATTGACTGATTCCGTGCTAAAATCCTGCAAAACAAGAGATAAGCTTCGTGAAAAGCTCATGGAATTATATGATTTTCCAAAGTATGATGCGCCGTTTAGAGCTGGTGACAAGTACTTTTACTTCCATAACACTGGTCTGCAACCACAAAAAGTCCTATATGTTCAGGTCCCGTGCTAAAATTTATGTACTTTCTCAAGTTGTGTGGAACTTGAATTTTGTTTCTGGCTTTGGATTTGTAGTTTTATTGAGATGTTATTACAGGATAGTTTGGATGGAACACCAGAGGTTTTACTAGACCCAAACACACTAAGTGACGATGGAACTGTGGCACTTAATACATATGCAGTTAGTGAGGATGCAAAATATTTGGCTTATGGCATTAGTTCTAGTGGAAGCGATTGGGTTACCTTGAAAGTTATGCGGATAGAAGATAAGTTTGTTGAGCCATATACTATCTCATGGGTAAATTGTGCAAATTTAAGTGTATTTATTGTGGAATTCATATTTTAATTTTCTGACAGGATTATTTAGATATGTAATATTGAAACAGTCAGTGGCGTGTTATCTTTGTATGATGCAAGGGTGATGTTTGTTCCTGGACAGGTTAAATTTTCGAATATTAGTTGGACACATGATAGCAAGGGTTTTTTCTACAGTCGTTACCCAGCCCCTGAGTAAGTGATGGATTTTAAAGAGAACTATTTTACAACTTGCATGATTTATGCGTTCAACTATTTGCTATTCTTCATTAAATATTAGTGTTACAGAACGGTACATTTTACTTGCAAGGTCCCTTTTGCGTAACATTTTAAGTAATCTAATAGCTGGAGCAATGCTTGATGTGCTTGAAGAATTTTTTTCATTAATTTTTTGCTATTTTCGTGCAATGTTTACCTGTCTGAACAGAAGATTAGTTCTTAGATGAGAATGTTGTTCATCATTCTACGTACTTTAATTTCCAGGGATGGAGAGAAGTTGGATGCTGGCACAGAGACCAACGCTAATCTACACCATGAGCTTTATTATCATTTCCTGGGAACTGATCAATCTGAAGACATCTTATGTTGGAATGATCCAATCAATCCTAAACATACACGTACAGCGTCAGTGACGGAGGATGGGAAGGTACTGAACTGACTGCATTGTACATGAGCACTGATAATTGATTGTTATTACTACGGTATTGAACGGTAACAGAGAATTTGGATATGAAAATGTGATTGCTTGTTGAGAACTAGTTATAAAAATGGAAAATTAAAATGCCAAAATATAATGTATGAAAACTGAAATAATTGTCATTAAAATTTCTACTACCATCCGTGCAGGAGTGTAAAAGAGCATGATGATTAGCTTGTGCTTAAAGTATCTAATTTCTCTTTTAATGTAGCAGTGCCACACTATTTATTGATTTATTGATCACTTCTCTCTTTTAAATGTGCAGTATATTCTTCTATTCACTTTTGAAAACTGTGATCCTGTCAACAAAATTTATTACTGCAACATAGTAACTCTCCATGATTGGCTTGAAAGCTATAGAGGGAAAAAGGAACTGCTTCCATTTGTCAAGCTTGTTGATGATTTTGATGCTTGTTATGAGTATGTTGCAAATGACGACACAGTTTTCACATTTCGGACTAATAAGGATGCTCCAAAATACAAGCTAGTCAGAGTTGATCTGAAAGAACCCAACTCTTGGAGTGAAGTAATTAAAGAATCAGAGAAGAATGTGCTTGAGTCAGCCATTGTTGTCAATGGAAATAAAATGGTGGTAAATTATTTGAGTGATGTAAAAAGTGACTTGCAGCTAAGGGACTTGAATACAGGTTCCCTGCTTCATCATTTACCAATTGATATTGGAACAGTATATGATATTTCTGCCCGACGCAAGGACAGTGCCATCTTTATTGGGTTTACCAGCTTCCTAATTCCAGGCATTATATATATTTGCAACCTAGAAACTGATGTCCCGGATATGAGAACATTTCGTGAAATTGTTGTACCTGGTTTTGATAGGACGGAATTTGAAGTTAATCAGGTAAATATATTTAGCATATTGTCTCTTAAAACGGTAAGATACATATTGGATCATTCTTCACGGGAACCCATTGCTTGAATTCTCTATTTTCTTCTCACTTGTTGTGCACATGCAAGCCAGTGCTCAGTTCTAAATTTATTGGCGCATGCAATGTCTTCATGTAGAAATCTTACCATTCATTCCAATAGTGTTTCTAGGGAATGTTATGTAGATTTTAATTTTTGAAAGTTGATTTTTTGGGAGAAGGTGTGGTAGGAATGTAAAGAAATATTATTAGGAAGTGAGGAAATTTGTTTTTCTTTTTCTGGGAAATATGTGCTTGGTACTTGCATTAAGATAAAGCTCTCTAGAGTGAGCTCTAAGATAAAGCTCTCTAGAGCAAGCTCTAAGATTTAATTATTTGCATTAGAACAAGCTCTAACATATTGCTGCCCTTACAATATCTTGCTACACATTCACAGATCCAGTCATATCTTTATATTTGTAATATTTTGCGATTTGTGCATCTAATTGACCTCACTTCTTACTCATGGAGGTTTCCAGGAGCTCCTTCTACCATGTTCGTGTGTAAAATTTTGACAAACGGAAATTTTATCTATGTTCACTAATCTTCTTTTCCTTCCAATAATGGATTCGAGGCTTATTCTTGCACTTCTATCCCACTTCTGGTTTTCCTTGAGTTCTCTGAGAAAAATTTGTTTCTGCCTTCAATAAATTAACGTGTTGCCGGTTCTTATTGGACCTTTTTGAAGGCGAAACAGTATATTATCTCTTATCCTTGTAGTTCAATTGATTTTCTTTCTTTATCCTTCCAGTGATTGGTGTTTTCTTTTCTAGGTTTTTGTGCCAAGTAAAGATGGTAACAGGATACCATTGTTTATAGTGGCTAAAAAAGATATTTGCCTGGATGGGTCTCATCCTTGTTTGCTATATGGATATGGTGGATTTAACATTAGTATTACACCTTCCTTCTCGGTTGGCCGTGTTATGCTTGTGAGGCATTTAGATACGATTTTCTGTGTTGCAAACATTCGTGGTGGCGGGGAGTATGGAGAAGAATGGCATAAAGCTGGTTCCCTTTCAAAGAAACAGAACTGTTTTGATGATTTTATCTCTGCTGCTGAATATCTTGTCTCTTCTGGTTATACCCAGCCTAAAAAGTTGTGTATTGAAGGTGGAAGCAATGGTAGGCTTCTCATTGGGGCTTGTATAAATCAGGTACTCTTTGTCATCGTTCGTTTTTCACTACTATTAGCTGTTGCTTTATCATAATCATTGACGTCATTGTCAAAATTATTAATTATAAAAATCCAAAAATTTCCTGGGTGCAGAGACCCGATCTTTTTGGCTGTGCTCTTGCTCATGTTGGTGTTATGGACATGCTAAGGTTTCACAAGTTTACCATAGGTAAAGGAAGTTTGTAACGATAACCCCCCCCCCGGGGGACCCCCTCTCTTGGGCCTGTATTGACTTTTTTACATTTCAATATCCATTCCTTTTCTCCTAAACAAGGCCATGCATGGACCTCTGATTATGGCTGTTCAGAGAAGGAGGAAGAGTTTCACTGGCTAATCAAGTGAGTTTTTCCTTCAGGCTGGGGCAAAAACTCATTACTAGAATTCTTGTACTTTGTGAATATTATTATATGGTGTTTAGTAGCCTTAGTTTCTAGGGAATAAAAGTATCTATTATGAAGGCTGCTTGAGGCCCCCCCCCCCCCCCAACCCCAATAGAAAAAGAAGAAAAAGGTTTTTGTTGTTTGTTTGTTGTTGGGGGGTGGGGGTTCACAGTAGTAGGACTCCGCTACGACAGATATCTTTATGTACTCCTTTCAGTGAAGTTTTCTAATTTATCCCCCGTACAGTTTTTTTTTCCCCATGAGTTCTACCTTCTATTCTTCTCCAGTAAATTCTTTTATTTAATTGTTTTCTTATAAATAAAAAAGTGGACGTGTGCTCTTCCGATCTAATTTTAAATTAAGGGAATGATGTTTTAATTGGTTGAGACAAATCCTGCTCAAACGTGGATAGCTCATTTACAATAGCATTGCGATCTCAATAAACATGTTGGGAGTGGACCAAAATTGACATGGCTATTGGTTGCAAAAGATTATTGGACGTTCTACTAGATGTATTGAATATAACATAATGGTCAAGGAGGTCCCAAGTTCTACTACCAAGCAGTTGGCTTGTTTTGTATGCTGTTCATCTTATTGTATATGTTCCATACCCTTCAGAGGTTGATGATAATTAATATGGTTTATGGAAGTAATACTGCTTCTTTTACCTTATATTTGCATATGTGTTGCACTCTATCGCCTCTCATAGATAAATTTCTGTTAAATTTATGCATTTTAGATCATCGGCCATAATTTCATATCTTTGTCTCAGGTACTCGCCCCTGCATAATGTCAGGAGACCATGGGATGAATATCCAGACAAGACCACTCAGTATCCATCCACCATGCTCCTGACAGCAGATCACGATGATCGGGTTGTGCCATTGCACTCATTGAAGTTGCTGGCGGTGAGTATTAAATCATCATAACTGTATTTTTATCGTTGACCTACTCTGATATCAGTTAGCATTGAGTTTTCCTTGAATGTTCTGGACTCGGGGGTCTCGGGTGATTTGTGGCAGTTGACCTTTTGTTGGACCCAAACTGCGTACTTCTTGGTACAATGCATTTTTTGAGCTTCTGCTTTCAGGAACACTGCTTTTTATTCCAGGCGCTTTAAATGCTTACTGAAGTAAGCAGTCACAGAACATCAACAATATGGGTTCACTATATTTTTGAAATCTTGTGGTAGGCTCCATATTGATACTTCTGAGCCACTTTGTTGAACAAATGGGCTTGAGAAATCCTTGTTTTATCTAGGCATGTTTCTGCTGCGTCGATGTTTTGTTTCACCTGTTTTTAAGCCAGATAATAATGTTTGCTTTCATGGATTCATTGGTAGACCATGCAATATATTCTGTGCACAAGTTTGGAGAAAAGCCCTCAAACCAATCCAATCATTGGCCGTATAGAACGTAAAGCAGGACATGGGGCTGGACGTCCAACACAGAAAATGGTAAAAACCTTCGACATCTTTTTCTTCTCTGCTTTCTTAGGCATACACAACGAAATTAACCGTAAATTCTTGCATGCTAGATTGATGAAGCTGCAGACAGATATGGATTCATGGCTAAGGTGTTGGATGCACCCTGGATGGACTAAACAACACTTCAAAGAAACAAGAAGCCATTTTTTACTTAACTGACAGAGAAATACACTGCATTGCACATTGGGAAGTCGCTGGTTGATTCAAATTGATAGCATAATTGGCATTTGCATCATTGGACCTTTACTGAAGACTGGCAGATTCAATTGTTGTTTGTTTTTTGGACTTAGATTCCTCTGTCCATGCATTTAGTTGTCAAAGCACAATTCTTTTGACTTGTTTTCAGCACATTCAAGATTTCTTACACGATAGTAACTTTCTTCAACTAAGAAGATAAGTGATTATATAAGTCTTACCTTAAAGCCGTATGGCAGGGGTCTTTCAGATGTCTCAATCGCGGGCATGGCAGGTCTAAGATTCAGAAGTCCCAATAATGTTTGTCAAATATTCATAAACATTTCTATCACAAAAAGCCAACATCAGATGGAAAATTCTCTTTTCCTCATATATACTAAAAAAACATGACATGATAATATTCGTGGGCGACTAAAGAATGTGACCTTGAGCTAAGGTCAATAAGTTCTTCACAAAAATGAAGTGACCACTGACCAAAAACATAATTTCTCCCCATGTTCAACCTAGTAGAATTATAGTTTTTAGACTTTTTCGAGCTGGGAGAGTGATTTTCTTAACTAGCCGACAGGATTTTTTGCTCATTAACCTAAAGAGGACGGGTTCGACGGCCACTTGCCCTGCCACAAACCAGTGCATTCTTCGGGATGGGGTATTCGTCCCTGAGTGAAGTAGAGGTCGTGTAAACTCTCAAGTAAAATTGTTGCCCGAGATACTGTCGAGCCCAGAACTCTGATCTTACGTTCCACATTCCCACGTTGTCAAGTGCCACATAGATGGCAGTCCAAGAATTGGGATATACCTGCAATCAGAAGAAAATGAGAAGATTTTTAGGTCACTTGTAGAACTATATACATTATGTTTATTCTCCGGCTTCAGGCTATTTGACTTACCTGTGCAGTGCAGCGTGATACTGCATCACGAAGATTGTATTCGTCCCTACTTGCCGGTGTCCACTGCCCTCCGTCCATTCTGATGTTCAATCATGTTATGATCTTAACACGTTATAAATACCAAAAACTTGAAAATAAAGTGCACTGTCATTGCGTTTTAGTGCTTACCCTACGACAAAAAAGGAGTAGCCACTGAGGTGCCAACTTTGTACAATATCCTCGTTGTTTTCAAAAACAATTTCAATATATGTCCTGTAGTCAGCGCCCATGACAGATGTGTCGAGGTATATTCCTCCACCAGTAGGGGCGTCTGATATGCTTCCAACCCGAAAAACTCCATCAATTTTGAAGTAATCAGCAACCTTCAAAGGAGTGTCAGCGGGTACAAAGGATACACTGTTCACTGCATATCTCTGCTTACCATTGACTAGACCTGCAGAACTCGAGAGCCTTATCGTCCTAGTAGTGTTGATCATACCGTAGTGGTATGAACCCTGTGGATTTGGCCTTGGTCCACTCGCTGTAAGATTAGTTCTGAAACAGACAAGCTTGTTCATCATAAGGTCACACATATTGCGCAGATTCCCTAGCACTATGAAACATGAATGTACCTGACGGAGCGAGCCTGGTTAAGAGACCAATCGATTTCGATGGTAGGTCCACCAGGAGGCGGTCCAGAGACCGGACTATTTGAGTTAGCATAATGAAGGACACCAGTGGTAGTTAGGACAGGATCACTAAACCGAGTGGACACAACAATGTAGTAATCCTGGGGGACCTGGTCTGCTGTTACAAGAACAGAGTAGGATTGGCCAACATGAACGTCGAGTGAGGAATAGGTAGTTTGAACAGTGTGCGTTCCTTCCACTTCAACTAATACCATCTTGTGCCCTTGAATACGGAAATTAAGTGAATTTTGCAGTCCGACGTTTGATATCCTAAGCCGGTATGTCTTTCCTGTCATGCAAAACATTATCATTGATCATCTCAACAGGTAACTTTCACTAAGCAGGTGACACGGGCTAAAAGGTTGCACATAAACGGAAGATGTGAAGCAGCAAAACACACGTAAATATCATGTTAAAAAATCTTTTACCTGGTTGGACAGTGAACCAGGCAGCATTTGGCCCTCGACCTTTAATAAGAACCGCATCAGGGAAAGGCAATTTCCTTCCACCATCAAGAATCGCCCTCAGGTCCTGCGCGTGACAACATCAATACATAGAATGCAGCATGGTGCTAACCAAGTCTAGCTCGTGACAAGAAAAGAGTATAGTGTGGGGACAACTTAACTAAGAAACGAACGTACCGTGTGATTAGCACGATACCAGTCTCCAATGAGGAGAGTATAATCATCAGCAGGATCAGGAAAAGGAACAGGAATTCTTGGCCTGCTGAGAATTCTGATGCCACCAAAACCACCAGCAGCCTTATGGAATCCCAGTGATGGGAAATAATAGAAACTGCCAATTTGATCCTTCATTTGAAGAATGTATGTGAAATTCTTTCCTGGAGGAATTGGGCATATTATTTTAATTGTGATTTGGGGCCAATCCAATTTCCACCTGGCGTTCCATCTAGGCAGACCTGTCTCTAAATGGAGACAGATCTGTTTTAATAGAAAGGCTCGTGACATCCCTCTCAAGTTGTGAGAGCAAGGAAGTGTCGATAACACTCTACACTCATCAAC